>JAQQPU010010671.1:0-29643 GCA_029168905.1 Artemia sp. Kazakhstan ARC1039 | reverse complement strand
TGACGCGTGGAAATTAAAACGCCATTTAAGTTCACTGCACAAATGCAGTAGTAGACCTTGGAACTGTGGAAGCTGTGAAGCAGTGTATAAAACAGAAATTGAATTAGATGAGCATATGCTAACACATCCCGATGGTAAGAATTTTTATTTATTTTGAATCCTGTCCTCTGAAAGAGAATGAAAAAAGATTAGTTTTTTAGATGATTTAGTAAGGAGCGGCCCAGCTCAATAGTAATCAAAACTCTCAAAAACAGAATTTTGATACCAATAGATATATCAAAAGAATTGCCTCATTATGCTAATTTTAAATACATAAGTTTCATTAAGTTCACTCTTACCCTTTAAAGGAGCCTGAGACAACTTGCTTGATTTTCGAGAAAAGGGACAAACACTCCCTAAAAGTATTAGAATCTTAATGAAAATCACACCGTCAAATTCAGCGTATCAAAAACCCTATTGTTGTTTTTTCAAGCTCTTATCTGCAAAAATGTGGAATTTTGTATTTTGGGCCGGAAGAAAGATCACGGATGCATGTATTTAAGTAATAAAATTTGCCCATTTTTTACACATAGTATTTTTTATTGTGAAGTAATGTTTACATTTTCGGGTTTGGGGGGGGATTTTGCTGGGGTTTTTACAAGGGGGGACATTTTCTATGGGGAGGAAAGTTTCCAGGGGATGAACTTGCCAGTGGAAATTATACACCGGGGGAATTAGCCAGACCTTTATTTATATGTACTATACATATAACTATTACCTGGTACTATATTTATATTATATTTATACTATATTTATAATTACCCGGTACTATATTTATATGTACTATACATATAAATATAGTACCGGGAGCCCGGCAGTGAAGCCGCCGGGCCCCGGAATTTGGCAGACGGCAGGCTTCTATATATGGATTTTCATTGTCACTTGTCTTCTAACCGCAGATGTGAGCCTCTTCTTTATGCCATGACGGCACCACAGGTTTGTTACAACCACCCTGGGAAAAATATGAATTCTTCCTGAAAGTCCTCACCTATTTAGATCGTTCTTGTGACTCTAACAATAAGACGTTTTGTTATTTGTTGCCAGGGCTTCCTTTCACACTTCGTTATCTGTTCTTTGTCCAGTTTCAGGTGTTGGCAGAATTTTTAAGCTACGTTGTCTTGTCACACGAGAAAATGCCACGTATAACATTACATGATTAAAAACTGGCAAACTAAGGTCGACACCAACAAATTCAAAAGTTCGCTCTTGCGACTTATGTATAGTCATGGTAAATGCGGGTCGAAGTGGAAACTGATGTCATTGAACTGTACATCCAATTTGACCTTTACTAAAGTCCACTGTAACTCGAGAAGTGTGAACTTCTTTTCCTGTTTTTTTTTTCCAGTATTGATATTCGCCTGTATTATGTTGTTGCATAATTCAATGACAATAAGGTGGTTCCCAGTACACATCCCTTCTGAAATATCTAAGTTACGCAAAAGCATGACTATCGTGTTTTTCTGAATGTTTGTCATATGGTGGTAATTCTGCACTTTCAATTGAATTGAGGAATTCTGCAGTAAATTCAATTCCTCCTTTTTCTTTTTTTTTACAGAATCGTAAATTTTATATGATTTGTATTCTCCTGGGAGGCAATCGTCATTAAATTGAAGCTTTGTTTAGACAAACATTCTCAAAAAACGTCCTCGATTAAATTGCCACTGGAAATTATGTCTTCCGGTAATTCAGTTTCATAAAGAAGATTTTTAGGAAGAGGACTATTTATGGTTCGATCATCGCTCACGTTAATGAAGCTAGAGCAAAACACGAGTTCAAGTTTCAATACGTTTATGAAACTCTTCAGAGAGCAAGTGACGTCCTAAAAAAGGCAAACCATTTCATTTGGAAATTGAGGTGGTGACATTGCAATTCGACCATGCAAGCAGCAATCTCTAAACGAATTATCTTTATGTCCTATACTTTGCTCGGGAAAATGGAGGGCTCCATAGTGAGTACAAGCAACGTTGAAGGGTCCCAAAGACTTATTTTTAACATTTACTGACTTTGTGGCATCTTTTTACGTATGTACTAGGTTTTCTGCCACAAGTTGTTGGTGACGAAAATTACGACGCAGCTTTTCTTCTAACCGCGTGTGTCTTTGCTCTTCATTTTTATTTTTGACACGCTCTAATTCTCGTTTTCGTTTATCTTCTAACCACGTGTGTCTCTGCTCTTCATTTTCATCTTTGATACGCTCTAATTCTTGTTTCGTTTATTATCCAACCGCTTGTGTCTTTGCTCTTCTTTTTCATTTTTGACACCCTCTAATTCTCTCTTTCGCATATTTTCTAACCGCCCTTTTCTTTGCTCTTCATTTTCATTTTTGACAGGATCTAATTTTCTTTTTCGCATATCTTCTCTTCTATAAGAACCATATATGCCCCAGGGCATAACTTACAACGTCTGCCCCCGGGCTCCCGGGGGTTGTGTCTACCCCGAGTTTTTGTTATATGATCTTTGAACTATTTTTAACAAAACGGCTATTTAAAAAAATCTTTCGGATGTATTTGAGAGAAAAGGGCGTGGGAGGGGGTGAGCTAGTTGCCCTCCGATCACTTAAGACTCTTAAAAAGGGCACTAGAACTCCCGATTTCCAATTGAATGAGCCCCCTTTGAAGTTTATCCCTTCCAAATGAACCCTTCGTAAGTTTTCTAATTTAGTATGCTCTTACTATTTTATTTTCTTGCCTTTTTATGTAGTGTGGTTTTGTTGAAAAATCTCTTTTTTAGAAGATTTTTCAAGATGGAAAATCAAGGAGGATGATAATCTAGCCTAAAGGATAGTCAGATAGTTTTTACCTGCATCTTATTTGTGATATTGTCTGCTCGTTTTAAGATTGACTTGATTGTTTCTTTTAATGTCACGTCCTTCTGAGTTATATTTATTCATTTTGACGTTTTCAAGTTTCATTTGTTTACTCAGTTTTAATTTATTTTTAGTTGAATTTCATTATTTACTTCAAAGTAATGTCTTCGAGTTTTAATACAAATTAAAACCGTATAGAATTTTTAATAGCTTATTATTCGTGTGGTAAGGTACGGGTGTCACCACTTATTGGTGCAAAAAAAGGTGCTACACCACTTACTGGAGGGGAAAGCCCCTGATGGCGCCAAATATTATAATGGGATGCCCGCGCTTACCACGACGGTTCTGTAAATATAGGATATGTTAGTACCCAATTTACAATATACTCTGCCCCAGGATATGATAACGTGATCTAACGGTCAAATGGCCAAACTCTAAGGCCAAGGATGCACCCAACCCGGGTCACCACTAAATTATCTAGCTATCTCCTTGCAGGGCAGACGGAACACCCTGTCGATACACTAATGACGGTATCTTGCAACTCTTTTCCTACCCTGTCTGGGTTCCTTGAAAGAATAGTCTACACAGTTGTAGAAAATAGCTTACTTGTAATCTTCCAAAAGGTCACTTGACAAGACACATATATCAGCTCTTAAAAGAACAGACTCCCTCAAACGAGATCTCAATGTAGACTCACTAATAAAACATTGGTTCTGCTCAACAAACTTTGCATAGGGGTGGACCTTCGCTTGGCCCTGGCCAATCCTCTAAATCAACATTTAAAATCCATTCTACTTTTGCGTAAATTTGTTTTTCAATGGCCCAGACCCGGAAGACCAAAAAAGAATTTAACTTCAAAGCTTACTTATTGTGAAAGAATCTAGCTTAGCAACCAGAGTTCAACTTATGATCAAAAATGTCTTGTAGGCAAATATAATTACAGAAAAGAAAATAGGTCATTTATCTGAAAAGAAAAGAAACATGGGGTGGAACCCCAACACCTCCCCTCGTAAGATAAATGACCGCTCATGCGCCACGCTGGTCCACCCTTACAATCATAACACTGAACTTCAACTTTACAAACATCCATTTGTTTTCTTTCTTCCACCAGTGCCTGTACTTCCACCGCTTATTTCAGGATCTGTCGTCATCCACCTGTCTCTACTGTAGAACCAACATGGTCTCTATCGTGTGGCATCCGCATTTGGTTTTGAAAATTGAAGTCCCCAAGATTCGCAGAAAATGATCGTGCTCAACACAATAAAAATACAACTTTTCTCACTCTCGCGAATCTACATTTTAGAGGAGCAGAGAATCAGTTTCTGGCAAATTTGATAATTCCAGCCATCTTGAAAAATTAGCTGCACTAGCCTCTTAACTTCCATCCGTGGAAACAACCTCACATCTCAATTAAAATGTCAATTGCTCCTTGGCATAATTTGAAATAATCCAAAGCCGAAAATACACAGGCCTTTGAAAACGATAGGGGTACGGGGAAATGAATTAAAATTTAAGCAAACCATGGATCGCTTGCTTTTTTCTGGGTTCCCTCCCCTGGGATAATCAGATGAAGAATAAGCGTTGATACCAACTAAAGATGAAATGTAGATACTGAATATGGTTTGCCGGAAATAATTGTTGATTCCCATGAAGAGTAACAACTATGAATAGGGTTACTGGACAAAGGTTTGGGTGAAATATGAAGCGACTGGGAGAGAGTATCCTCCAGGGACTCCAGATCAGAGAGGCAAAATCTCAGTAACAGGGTCATAACTGGTCAACCAGCTGTCCGTTGAGCGTATCGTTCATCATTCATGGCTCCCCAAAGGGCCCCCCCCTGCAAAAGAGACCAAATCTCCCTTAGAGTTGATAGGACTAATCTCAAATTGCTCCCAAGTTTTTCTAATCCAACTTTTAATTCTAATTCAATATCTCCCAACTTTTCCCTAGCCCGTTGTAGGTCGTTCAACTCTATTTTATTATCATCTTGTTTTATTCCCCACGGGTCTTGAACCTCTTCGTCCCCACTAAAATTTATTTATTGTGCTAGCTAGACACAGCCCATCTAATTTTTATATTCTCAACATATATTTTTATCACAATCGGGACATGCCGTCAGCATTGCCAATCGTCGGTTATCTGGCTTCATTATATTTAGCCATCTCAATAGGTTGTGATCTGTCACTATTTTAAATTTTCGTCCATATACATAATAGTCAAGTTTTTTGACCGCGTATATTATTGCAAGACATTCTTTTTCAATCGTGTTGTAATTTAATTCTGCTTTTGACAGTTTTCTGGATATAAATATGATTGGATGTTCCCCGTCCTCAAAATTTTTATATAAAACTGCCCCTAATCCGTAACCTACACTGTCAGTTTGTAGCACAAATGGTAAGGAAAAATCTGGATTTCTCAGTATTCTTTCGTTACAAAGAGCATCGTTACAAAGTGTATCAAATGCATTTTCTTCAATTTCCAACCATTTAATTGGGTCAACGACACCCTTTTTGTTAACTTTGTCAAAGGTGTAGCAATCTTTGCAAAATTTGGTATGATTCTTTGGTAATATCCCGCCAATCCCAAAAATGACCGAACTTTTTTCTTTGTATTTGGGACCGCTGCGTTTCTAATCTTTTCCATTTTTTCCCTTAATGGGGTTATGATACCATTCCCTATTTTGTGTCCCAGGTATTCTGTCTCTGACTGCACAAATCTACATTTTTCTACATTCAAAGTTAATCCTGCTCTCCTCAGCCTGGTTCTCACTTGTTCCATATGAGTTATATGTTCATTGAACGAGTTTGAAAATACTATAATGTCATCCAAGTAGGCTCTTGTATATGTTAAGGATTTTAAGATACAATCTACTAGTCTTTGGAATATTGCTGGTGCCCCTTTTAGTCCTAAAGGCATAAACCTAAACTGGTATTACCCCAAAGGCGTAATAAAAACAGTTTTTACTGAATCTTCTGGGTGCATCTTTATTTTCCAATAACCCCTTCTCAAGTCTAAAATTGATATACATTTTGCGGAACCTACTGACTAGAAATTCGTCCATTCTTGGTATTTGATACGCGTCTGATTCGGAAATATTATTCAGTTGTCTGTAGTCTACGCAAAATCGAATGAAGCCATCTTTCTTCAGGACTAATATGAATGGCGCTGCATATTCTGAGTTTGGTGGTTCTATAACCCCTAAATCGAGCATTCGGTCTATTTCTTTTTTCATTTCTTTAATTTTAGCTTCTGGTATTTGGTACGGGTATTGTTTTATTGGTTTGTTGTCTTTTACTGGTATTTTATGTACCACATTTTTGTTTTTCCGATTCGGTCTGTTAATACGTCTGCAAATTCCGTGAATAACGTATTTAATTGGCATTTCTGAGCTCGGCTCAGATGTGTTTCCGCCGGGTCTATTGTACCCAAAGGGGCACTTTCCTCGTCATTTTCTGAGGTCGAAATCATGAGACATGTCTTCTGCGGATCTTCGTGGCTTCCCTTTTTATTCTCTTTGTTAAATTTCCTCAGTAAATTCACATGGTAAACTTTTTCCTTTTTTCTTGCTCCATCTAATTCTATCACATAATTTACATTATTCATTTCTTTTTCACCTTAAATGGTCCTTTCCATCTTACTTACAATTTATTATTTCCGTCCGGTAGCAATATGAGGACTTCATCCCCTTCCGCGAATTTGCGCATTCGGGCGGATTTATCATACCATATTTTTGTTTTTTCTGCGTATTCCCCCTGTGCTTGCTTAGCAATTTCATGGTATTTATGCAGTTTTTCTCGCAGTGATAGCAAGTGTGTTATCACTCTTTCTTTATTTTTCTCATCATTCTCCCATGATTTCTTTAGAATGTCTAACACCCCCTTCGAATTTGTCCCATGTAGTAATTCAAATATCGAGAACCCTGTAGCTGGGTGTGGAGTTTCTCTGTATGCAAAAAATACATAAGGGAGCATTTTGCCCCATTGATTTACGTCATCTCTTACAAAACGTCTCAACCTACTAATTAGGGTTCCGTTAAATCTTTCTGTCACTCCATTTGTCCGAGGATGGAGTGGAGTAGTTAATGCTTATTTAATACCGAGAATTTCGTATAATTTTCGAATGTATGTCCATATAAAATTGGTTCCATTATCTGTTAAAATTTCCTTTAGGATTCCGTGATGTGAGACATATTTCGCTAATTCTTCTGCGATTTTTGGTGATTCTACTGTTCGCATTGGGATAGTTTCTGGGTATCTCGGAGCCAGATCATTAATAACTAGAATGAATCTGTTTCCCGTGCTAGATTTCGGGAGTGGACCTACAATGTCCATTGAAATTCTCTCAAACGGTTTGCCAAAAATGGGCATTTTTTGCATTGGAACTTTTTCATTTGGTTTTTTGTATGCGACTAATTGGCAATCTTTGCATCTTTTACAAAAGTTGATAATATCATTTCTTAATCCTTTCCACCAAAAACGCTGCAAGACTCTATCTCTTGTTCTTTGGGATCCCATGTGTCCCCCCGTTGGGCTTGAGTGAGCCAATTTTATTACCACTTTTCTTAGTACATGCGGTACCAAAAGTCCTAATTTTCTAGGGTTCTCCCCAGTCTCTATTATTTTGTAAAGTAGCTTTCCATTACTGGAAAACTGTTTAGATTACGGATTTTCTTTATTCGTTAGTGCTAGTTTTATTTTTCTGCAGTCTCTATCATTTGTTTGTAATTCTGCGAATTTTTCGAAGATTACCCCGAGTATTCCGGCTAGTTCATATTTGGCTTTCTCTGGTTCTCTTTCTACGGTCAATAACTCTTCTTGTTTATGGTTATACTCCTTTTTGTCTGCCCTTTTTTGGCTTTTAGGTTTTCTTAATTTAGCATTCTTTATAAACATCTCGTCGTTAAATTTAAATGGGTTTTGTATATTTTGATCATCATTCTCACACGTGGGGGGCTCAGCCTCCCTTTTCTTTTCTTCTTGGTCTCGTGTCACCGCATTTACTTCTTTAATCATGGAGGTTGCTTTTAGTGTAAGAAAGTTTTCGATATTGCCGAAGTCTCCCCCTAGTAAAACGTTTACTGCAAGAGTAGGTACAACCCCTACTTTTAATTCCTTTTTAACCGTATTTCCTTCTTTATTGGCGATTTCTATTATGACCTGAGCCGTCGGACATTTATGTTTTGCTCCATAGTAGCATAGCGGAGTTACAATGGTAGCACGTTAATTCTGTTTGTCTTTGCCATATCTGGCTAGCGTTATTTTTATTTTCTGTGTAAGGGTACTCTTTCCTACCACTACCTCCTAGCATTTTTCTTGGTGGAGATGTATCCCTCCTAATTTCAGTGTGCCTGTCTGCTAATTCGGACATTTCTTCAATTGTTTGTGGGCTTTTCTCTTTTAAGTACATTCTCATATTTGGATAGGTATTTCCTAAAAAACTGTTCCATCGCTTTTTACATGGTAGAATTCTTTGTAAGTTTCGTTGTCTCGTTTTCTTTCGCTTTCAAACCTTCTTTGAAAGTGCTCGGGGGAGAGTTGAAACGTTTCAAAAATGGCTTGTTTTAGTCTTTCAAAATCTCTTCGAGTTGTGCATCGGTAATGCCTTAAAAGCAGTTTGTGCTTTGTAGTTAAGGAATGACCGTATTGATGTCACCCGGTTTTCTCTCGGCCATCAGCTTAATTCCGCCGTTTTTTCAGAATTGTATATGTATAAATGTACATCTTCTTTTTCTTTCATTGGTTGAAGGTTTATTGCTTGCATTACCTCTACTGTAGACGATTTCTGAGGCTCTTGGGAATTTCTTCCTACAATCGTTTCCATTATGTGTTTTCTTTCCTCTCTATCTGCCTCCCCTTTTTTCTTTAGATACTCTATCTCTTTCTCTTTCTTCTCTATCTTTCTCCTCCTTTCTTTCTCTATCTATTCTATCAGCCTCTTCTTTTTGATCTCTAGCTATTCTGATATTCTCTCTTTCTTCTCTATCTTCCTTATCTTTCCGTTCTCTGGCTATTCTATCAGCCTCTTTTTTTGTTTTCTAGCTATTCTGATATTCTTTCTTTCTTCTCTATCTTCCTTCTCTTTTCGTTCTCTGGCTATTCTATCAGCCTCTTCTTTATGTTCTCTAGCTATTCTAATATTCTCTTCTTTCTGGTCTCTAGCTATTCTCTCTTTCTCTCTTTTTTTTTCTTTCTTCCCCCTCTTTTTGTTTTCTGGCTATTCTTTCTTCCTTCATGAAATTTTAAAGTTGTTGTGTCATATCTACTTGAGTACTTTTTCGCGAGCCCTTGCTGGAAATTGAGCTTCTACTACTTCTGCTACTCGGCCTACTCTGATTTTCTCGGTCGTTATATCCTCTTAATGCGTTTTCTGAGTCTGTTCGTTCTATGATTATATTTTCTCTATCTGGGAATAATTCTTTCTGAATCTGCCGTACATTCTTTTCTCCTTCCACGGTTCGTACTGGAGATCGCCCTATTACTGATTTTGTTTTGAAGTTTCCCCCTTCACACGTGTCAGAATTGTCTATTTCACCCCCTGAGTGAAATATGGTTCCATCTGATGGTGTTTTTCTTAGGGTATTTCTAGCAGGAGTCGCATACAATTGTGGGTCTGAATACGATTTTTGGTTTACCGCGGTAGTTTTTTTTCGAATTCATATCCAATTCTTTCAACTCTTGTCCCTTTTCTGATCTTGTGTGAATCTTTCGTTTTTCCGCCATTATTTCAAGGTTTAATTAATGTCAAAATACTTCTTCAGTCTTAATGTAAATTCTTTTATCAATGTCTCTTCTTGTCTTTTCGTGAAAAATTGTTGTGTTTTAATTTGCCGATTTTAAGTGGGGGGCTCAGCCTCCCTTGTCTCACAAGTTAATTAGTCGTGTGATATATTGATTCCTTGATTTTATTTCTTATTATTGTCTAACTAGGCACAGCCCATTTAGATGTTCCTAATTTTTTTAATTAATTTCCAATTTTTTTCTCTATATGTAATCCCAATAGGGTATTTTGTAGGCCAAATTAAAGTGTCTCTTCGGAAACTTAGAATTCTTTTACTATCAGGTTTACCGGTAGGACCTATCTTGCTTCCACCAGTATTCATGCGGTAAGGTGTTGGTGTCACCACTTATTGGTGCAAAAAATGGTGCTACACCACTTACTGGAGGGGAAAACCTCTGATGGTGCCAAATATTATAATGGGATGCCCGCGCTTACCGCAACGGTTCTGTAAATATAGGGTATGCTAGTACCCAATTTACGATATACGCTGGCCCAAGGTATGATAACGTGATCGAACGGTCAAATGGCCAAACTCTAAGGCGAAGCGTGCACCCAACCCGGGTCACCACTAAAGTATCTAGCTATGTCCTTGGAGGGTAGACGGACCCCCCTGTCGATATACTAATGACAGTATCTCGCAACTCTTTTCCTACGCTCTCTGGGCTCCTGGAAAAAATAGTCTACATAGTTGTGGAAAATAGCTTACTTGTAATCTTCCAAAAGGTCACTTGACGGAACACATATATCAACTCTTAAAAGAACAGACTCCCCAAAACGGGGTCTCAATGTAGACTAAATAATAAAACATTGGTTCTGTACAACAAACTTTGCATAGGGGTGGACCTTTGCTTGGTCCTGGCCAATCCTCTAAATCAACATCCAAAATCCATTTTACTTTTGCGTAATTTTGTCTTTCCATGGCCCAGACCCGGAAGACTAAAATAGAATTTAACTTTAAAGCTTACTTATTGCGAAAGAATCTAGCTTAGCTTAGCAGAGTTTACCCTATGATTAAAATTATCTTATAGGCAAATACAATTACAGAAAAGAAAATAGGTCATTTATCTGAAAAGAAAAAAAACAAGGGGTGGAACCCCAACACCTCTGGTATCCATAATTTTCTTGCTAAGGTGTTGTTTTTTGTTATATTTTGGTATATTTCACTGTGACTAACTTCAGTTCTTTAGTGTGGTTGCTATAACATGTAGCCTACGTACCCTAATTTCTATCATCATTTTGAAAATCTGCTTTCATTTTATTGTTTTGGCTTTATTGTCTTAACTTATGTTCCTGGCCTTCCCCAGGCCAGTCAGCGTGTCCTCAGGTGGTGATAGGGGAACGCCCTACAGATATGTAGGCTACCTCCATAGGAGGCACGGACAAAGGGGGGACCTTATCCCTGAGGGTCCATAATAGAAACTAGGGCACCCTCACCCGGGGATTTAAATACAGGTGAAGGAGGAAGAAGGCCCCTCTAATGTACACTCAAAAGGACCCATTGCTTTGTCCACAAGTCCCATGATTTACAAACTTCTCCCAGTAATGGGTTAAATTGCATGGTGATGCAAAACACCATCGCGGGAGGACCCTCTATAGGAGGACAACTACGGTAAGGCGTAAGATCCAGATCTATGGACCACAGCCTCTGCAAAGGGCTGCCTCGACCCTTTCGGGGTACCTGCAAGACTGGGGACCTTGCGGTCAACTCTATTCCCACTTGAGGAGTGGCGCGCCTCGAGGAAATTATAGCCTAGTAAACGACACAGCATTCGCACAGGATTCTGACTAATGGACAATTCTTCTGGGCTTGGTATTTTTTTTGACGGGCGTCTTCGGGCTGAAAAACCTCTTCCTAGCTAATTTATCTATTATGGGCTGCCTCACCGTAGTAACATAATATTTTTAGGCATGAATATATAATGAGTCGGAGGTAATAGGCTTGAGGTTGTCTGGGCAGGATTTTGACTCTTGTTGATAGAAGAGCATCGCCAAGTGCTGAAAAATGTGACCAAGATGGGCCCTGGATTGCACAAAGCCTCTATTCATGGAGGTCCCAGGGACTTCTTGCTGTCCGGTTCTAAGCCGGCTTAAGCACTTCGGTGTCGACTTGAAAAGATGTGTGATCCCCGTCCTGCACCGGTATCCAGGATTATTGCTTTTCCTGAGGCGAAAATAATTTCAATCATTTAAAGAACATGAAAATTAGAGCTTGGAATGTTACGACGTTAAAAAATGACCTTCATATCAACATTTTGACTGACGAATTCCGACGATTTAAACTGGACTTGTTAGGAGTTTCAGAAACTCATATCCCAGGGGTAGGAAGCATGAAATAAGGTAATATAGAATCTGTTTACTCAGGCAGGAAGGATGGGGTACATAGACAGGGAGTAGGGCTCATGATGAATAAAGAAGCTGCTAAGTCTTGTTTAGGCTCGGAAGATATTAATAATAGAATACTAATTGCTCATTTTATGACTAAAAAGTTCAAGGTATCAGTTATAGTAGTATATGTCCCTGTAGAACTGACTGACGGAGATATTAGTGACTTAGATGCTTATTACTTACAGTTACAGGAGCAAATAGACAGGGTCCCAGGTAGAAATATGATGTTTTTACTAGGAGATTTTAAAGCCCAGGTCATTAGAAATAGGGATAGATGGTATCCTAGCCTAGGTAAATTTGGTGTAGGAAAAGAAACAGTAATGGATACAGACTTTTGCAATTTTGTAGGTATAACAATCTAGTTATAACCAATACGGTGTTTGGTCATAAAATGGCTTATAACATGGTATTCACGTCATGGTAAGACAGTAAACCTTATTGATTATGTTATAGTAAACCGAAGACTGGCAGGATCAATACAAGATAATAGGGTATATAGGAGTGCTGTTATTGATGTTAAAAGTAAAGATCACCATCTAGTAGTGTCAAGGGTTAATTTAAAGCTGAAATATCGGAAGGGTAATTACCTCCCGGGAAGTTATGATGTTGGAAGACTCCAGGATGAGAATTTGAGATAAACTTTCCAGTAACAGTTGAATACTAAACTTGAAAGTTTAAAATTTGATAATGTTAATTTGATAATGATGTTTGGAATAATTTTAGAAAAATGATTTGGGAAGTTGCTGAAGGTGTATTAGGGAAGAAAGCTAGAACTGCTGCTAATATTAGTGAAAAAGCTTTATGTTTAATAGAAAGGAGAAAGGACTTGTACCAGAACTATCTGAGTGATATACCATATGAAAACCAAAGGAATGTAAAGAAAGTGGAGAAAGCATCAAAATATGAACTAAGGAGGTGTTAAGTGGAGCCCATGGATAAAATTGCTGATGATCTGGAAGATGCAGCTAGACGGCATAATAGTAAAATATTATATGGCATGTTAATAAATTGAGAGTGAGTAGTCAATCCGGACTTGGCCCAGTTAAAGGGCCCAGTTAAAAATATGAATGGAGCCACAATTAGCGATAAGGAAAGAAGTAAAGAGAGATGGCCCGAACATTTTGAGAATTTGCTTAACCGAGATAGAGTTGCAGGAAAAGATATAGAGGAAAATTAAATAGTTTGTGATGCCTTGGATGTGAAGGAAGATTTGTTTTGTGAGGAAGAATTAGCGACAGTACTAAAAGGATTAAAAAATAATAAGGCTCCAGGTGCTGATTGGGTAGTAAATGAGTTTCTTAAATATGGTGGCTCGGAGGTTAGAGATAAGTCACTGGAGATTATGAATATGATTTTTGAAAAAGGAGAAGTACGTAACGATTTTAGGAAAATCTTAATTTAGCCACTTTATAAAAAAGGTGATAAAAGTGAGTGTGGTAATTATTAAGGCATTAGTCTGGTCTCTCTAGGTAGTAAATTACTTAGTAATATGATACTTTTTAGACTGAAAGATGCCGTAGACAAATTTTTAAGAAAAGAATTGTGCGGTTTTAGAAAAGATAAAGGATGTGTCGACCAAATTTTCACTCTTAGGCTAATAATTGAGAAGTGCCTGAGTTGTCAAACACCTTTGGTCCTCAGTTTTATAGATTATGAGCAAGCGTTTGATTCTGCTGATAGAAGAGTTTTATTAAAGGTTTTTTCCTTGTATGGTATACCAGACAAATACATTAAAGTGATTAGTGCTATGTGCGAGAATAACACTGCTGCGGTTGAGGTAGGAAATGAGGTTAGCAGCTGGTTTTGTATTAAATCAGGAGTTACGCAGGGTTGTGTTCTTTTCTTCTTTATATGGATTATTTTGATGGACTTGGTCTTGAGGAGCACAGGAAAGGCAATGGGAGACCACGGAATCAAATGAGGAGGAAAAAGTCTCCTTGACTTAGATTATGCGGATGATTTAAGCATCCTAGATGAAAGTCTGAGCAATATGAATGAAGTTTTAGAGGTTTTGCGAGTTCAGGGTGCTAGAATAAGTTTAAAATTTATGTTAAGAAGACTAAGTCACTAAGGCTAGGAATAAGTGAAGATGAAAAGGTGACGTTGGGTAATGAAAACATTGATCAGGTGGGCAGCTTCACTTACCTTGGTAGTATTATTAATAAAGATGGTGGGGGCAGTGAAGATGTTGAAAGTAGAATAGCCAAGGCTCAGGGTGTTTTTTCACAGTTAAAAAAAAGTTTAGAAGAATAGGAAGATAAGTCTGCAAACCAAGATTAGAGTATTAGAAGCTACAGTGATTACAGTGGTCAAATATGGCTCTGGAGCATGGGTGCTCAGAAAAGTGGATGGAGATTTGCTAGATGTTTTCCAGAGAAATTGCTTTAGGATTGTTCTTAGTACCTGGATGACTTACCGTATTTCAAACAATAGGCTATACGAAAAATATGGTTCAATATCGCTCTCTAGGGCTATAATGAAAGAAAGGCTGAGGTGGCTAGGGCATGTTGTGTGGATGAAGGATGACAGATTGCCGAAGATTGTTCTTTTCGGTCAACCGTCTAGGGCTAAATGGAAAGTAGGTCGTCCTCGTCTGGGATGGGAGGACGTCATAACGAAAGATTTAAAGAAAATGGGAACTTCGTGGGCGGGTGTAAAAAGGGAGGCTTTGAATAGATTGGGATGGAAGAGGAGCGTGCTTAGCTATTTCGGCCTCGGGCGGCTTGGTGCTGCGGTAAGTTGTTAGTAGTAGTAGTAGTAGTAGTAAATGAACCCTTCCATATGAAGTGCCTATGGAAAAAAATAATAATAAAACATTGGAGCCGTATGGCCTTTACTATAATCAACGCTATAGCGTTGCCTCTGATTAGCAGTAATAGTCGCGCCAATAGTAGCAGTTGCAGCTGTATTAGTAGCAGTAGCAGTTGTAGAATCAGTTTTAGTAGTAATATGGACATAGTGCCATTTGGTTAGTTCAACATTTACCTCAACATGTCTGAAAGTTTCGACTTAATACTTTTTAAGTTGAATAAAAAAAGTTTTTAAAAGGGTGTATTTGCAATATCAAAGGGACAGCTAAGGGTAGTAAGTTGACATTATCTCGGCATGCCGATGAAGATTTCGAACTAAATCAAAAGAAACTACGAGGATCCAAATTGTCACAAGGGTGTGCATGGAATGACTAGTATTAAGTTGAATTTTTTGGGGAATGCTGAGGTGAATGTTGAACTAAATCAAAACACTATTTGCTTACAGGTTGTTGAAACGTCGTATCAGCAATGTCTCAGGAATGATTGGAAGTACTAATTTGAAACTTCTAGCACTACTACTGATACAAACAAAGATTAACTACTTGGTACTGGGCCTGCGACTACTTGTGACTGCGAATGCGAACACTTGCGACTTTTTCTTGTATTACTGCATTACTTTGTAAATGTACGAAAATGAAATATTGTCCACCTTAACTCTTAAAATGCCATATATTTCTTCTTTTGTTTTTGATGACTCTATCCATAGCTGATTTTTACACAAAATGAATGGTAAAAAGTCTTATGCTCGGGCTAAATTACAGTCACAATTAGTAACAAAATTACGCACTACCACAGCGTCAATTGTATATGCTGTAAAGAATTTTCTCGAGTTGAGCACTGTTCAACTTTCGTTCATAAAAGTATGGACTAACCAATGAGATTCAAAATTTGTCAATAATGCATAATTCTATTTAACGCCGGAAGCTTGTAGCAGTCCTTGAAGATGGAAGCTTGAAGTAGTTTTGTATCTGTACCAAGAATTAGATAAAAATAAGAAGCAGTAAATTAGTAAAGAATGGTTGTGGAAGAAGTTTTTGGTTGTACAAGCTTTTCAAACTGATTTCCTGCCACTTTACTTTTCCATTTCTGAAATAAAAGTGTGTCGTCAAAATTCAGAAAAGTCCCTTGTTATTATTAACTTGTGGCTTTCATAACAAGAAATAGTGCTAAGATGTGCGTTGAACATTAGAGAAAAAGTCAATTTTGAAAAAGCAACGATTTTGGTCTTGGATTCAAATTGTTATTAAGGGACGTGCTTACTAGAAACAGTAAGGAAAGACAAGAATGACGCTATTAACATACTCTACAAAGTCAATTAACAGATTTTGTTTTAAGCAAGGCTAAATTATAATTTTAACTAAGAATCATCTCTTTCAATTTCAGATTGCAAAGTTGATTCTCTATCAAAAACGAGTGGAAAAAAAGAGTATCTATCAATAGTGCAATCAACACCAGATGTTCAAGAAAAACCAAATCTTAGAAAAAGGAAGGAAAGTACCATTTACGTTGAACCTTCCGACTCTGATATAGATGATATCAGTGATGAAGGTATGTCATTTCAATAAAAACATCTTGGTTTTCATAGGGGTTCACAGAAAGGTGAATGGCGTTGAAACAGACATATCTTGGTTCAAAAAGAGGTGAAATTCCCCCTCCTCCTGCTTGACACTGTTTTCAAGGAACCTTCTTCTAAAATAATTTGGCAAGCAGTCGCCCGAAAAGAGCGCTATCATGGCTAAGAGTCGAAAATAATTGGCGGGTACCCCTTCCTTTTCATACCCTTGTTAGATACCCATCACTTCAATCCCAAAGACAGTCGATCAAAATTCTAAGAAAACAGTTGGTTCACAAATATAGGAAGGTCAAATAACTATTAGTCAAGGGATGACATGGTCCTCTCTGCCCCAGGAGCAAGGGTTTAAAGTGCGCAAGTCGCCGCAGGATATGTTTAATATAGTTGTCAAGAAGGCAATATACAATATCTCAAAAACATCTACGGGTTTTTCGGTGGAACTTTCAGTGCATGTTTATGGGAATATTTTCCTTAATAAAAAGACAATTTGTATATCAAGGTAGTATTTGTATCCAGTAAAAAGAATATCTGCAATATCTCAGGAACTGCGTAGGGTATTTAGTTCGGATGTTTAGAGAATGTTGAGGATGATTTTTAATTACATGGATATAAAATTTTGCTCATTCAAGTTGCCTAAAGGCCTATCTGCATATTAAAGGGGTTGTTACATTGAATCAGAAGCCGCTATAGTGTTGCCTATAGTAAAGGCCATACGGCTCCAATGTTTAATATTTGTATTTTTTTTTTTTTCAGAGTCACTTCATATGGAAGGGGTCGTCGTATAAACTTTAATGGGGGCTCATTCGATTGGAGATCGAGCGTTGTAAATTAAGCACTGGGGACAAATATGGTTCTTATAGAAGGGATGCTCGTATAAACTTCTGAGAGGGCTTATATGATTAGAAATCAAAAGTTCTATTTCACTTTTTCAGAGTCAAAAGTGATCGGAGGGCAACTGCCTCTCCACCCCCCCCCCTTCTACGCCATTGTTTTCCCAAATATATCCGATAAAAATTTTGAGATGTTAAAGGAGATGTTACGCTGGATCAGAAGACGCTAGATGTGTCAAGATTTTCAGAAGAGTGAAACAGCCGAATCTTAGGAACAGCAGAGGGTATAAGTTTGAAATAAGGAATATTGACATAGGGATCGGAACGATCGTCTAAATCAAAAATATGTTGTACATTCAAGATGTCATAAAGGTCTATCTGTAATATCTCTCGAATGGATATTGGTATTCGGTTGAAACTCTTAGGAACGTTAAGGGACAAGTTGAATTAAATCAGAAGGGACTATGCGCAACCAATGAGCAAAAACGGTCTATGTGCATCATTCTATTAGTGGCTAAGGATATTTAGTTGAAAGTTTCAGGGAATTCGGAGAGGGATCTTCTACTAAACAAAAGGCTTGTGTTGCTAGAACCTATCTGAGCAGCTAGGAAACTGGTTACCCATGACAGTATATTTTTTTGTTTTTTGTTTGTAACAGACCTCTTTCGTAAGAATTTTGACTCTGTTCAATACATTTGCAATATTTTTCTTCCCCTCAACATGTCCTCAAAGTATTGGGGGATTAGCAATACCTTTAGAATGGCTAAGGATATTTGGATAAGAAGGATGTTGGACCAAACTTACAGAACACGCTTTATATCCAGGTGGTCCCAAAACGTTCTATACAATGTCTCAAGAACAGCTGAAGGTATGAAGACGATTTGGTACCTTGAAGAATCGCTCTATCTCGTCCGTTATAGATTTTGTGGTTCGTGTGGTCAACTGGGTAGAATTGATTGGGCAGTCTTGCCACAAGTTGTAGAGCTTGGATAAGAGGTTTTAATAAACGACAGAAACGTTAAAGATAAAAATAACTGAAAAAAATTAAACTAGTTTCCCGTAAATGTTAGAAAAAGCATTTAAATTCTCCTGTTTTGTGCCGGAGATAGAGATATTTATATTAGGTTTGTTTTTGATTAAACAGAGTTAGTTTTGTTTTAAAGGTCGGAAAAGGGTGATCTCTAAGAATGTTTTAGCACAAATGCAAGAAAAACGTTAATAATTAGCTCAAAGGGAACATTATTTGAGCAATTTGACAGCTTTGGGAGATCCCTATTGTGCTTTCTGTATTGATTGAAAATTTTGTTTTCCCAGCGTACATACTCTCCTCCATCCCATTTCCTTACGACATCCTCTTACCCCATTCAGGGACGACCTGCTTTTCGTTTGACCCTTGTGGGTTGGCCAGCAAGGACAATCTTTGGCAATCTCTCATCCTTCATCAGTTGTCGTTGTCAGTTGTCAGTCAGTTGGATACCCAAATCAATCTGTAGGCAATTTCTCTGGAAAAATCACGGGACCTATATTAAGGTCATGATATCGGAAACTATTTGGCCTTACTCGCAAAAGCATACCAATTCCCCGAAGGATGGAAGAAAACTGTTGCCGAAATTTGTATTTCGGAGACCCGACCTTCCTTTTCAATAATGATTAGTTACATTTTCGTAATCTGTGTCTGATTTGGACCGTTTCCAAGGATTTCTGGATTAGAAGTTGAAACTAGATACCATTCTTAAGACCACAGATGACAGTAACCGTGACCTACCAACTGTAAAAGACTTGCCGGAATCTTGATTTTCTACGAATGGTCACCAGCTGCCCAGTGCTCTTGGACAGTGTAAACTTCATCGAAGTGTTCTACACTTAAATGCTCAAGGTTTACAAAGTACTCATGGCGAACTCAAGTTCTTACTAGCTTCGAGTCCACGTGACGTTGTTACTGTTTGTGAAACCTTTTTATCGGATAATGCTCTTGTTCCCATGCTGGATATTCCAAATATGAAGTTATTTTTCCGCAGCAGGAAAGTCTTTGCGAAAGGTAGCTTAGCAAATTATTCGGAATAGTTGGTCTTCTATTGTCATGAGTTATATGTCTGTTTGGGAAGAAGTTATATGCGAGTACTTATTCCTTGAAGTTACTCCTTTAGGATGCACACCGTTTATTTTATGTTCTTTTTACAGACCTCCGTCTAGTAATTCAGCGAGATTTGTTGAAGTTTTTGAACAAGTATTTGTTAGGTTAGCAGAGTGAAAAAAATCAGTTCTTATGTTGGGTGATTTAAATTTCGACCTATTAACTTTGCATGCTAATGTTAACACAGAATTTCTTCAAAATATGCTTTCCTCAGGTTTTCTACCTAGCATTTCTCTGCCTACTTGAGTTACAACAGTCTCTGCTACACTGTTAGACAATATATTTTCTCTTTCCATTTGTTCAGAGCAGTAAAATTGTCTGTGATATTGTCAGATATGTCTGAACACATCCTATTTAGTGCTCTTTTTGATGTTACCCAAAATTATCCTGATCGAAACAAGCTTTCAAGAAAGAACAAAGATAGACGGGTAGAAGTGATAAATTTTCAGTCATTACGTAAGCTTATTGATAATCATGATTAATGTTCTGTTTTTCAACCAGATAAATTAAATGAAGCTATTTCGTGTTTTTGGTAAAATGTCTCTATTACCAAACCAGGTCATTTCGTTTCGAATTATGCTCAAGGAATATTTACAGAAATTCGACCCATTGATTTCTGATTGGATTGTTTCTTCAATAAGACTTAAAGATAAAAATAAAAATAAAATATTAATCAGCGAAAAAAGAGGATTCGTTTCCAGATTATTGTTCATATAGAAATAAATTGAATTCCATTATAAGATTTAATAAACGTAGATATTTTAAAGATAGGACAACTCGTAAGTTTGATCAATATAAATACGACATGAGGAAGACATAGAACCTTATTAAGCAAAAGATTTGACCAAACCAATATTTTAGTATTAGTGTTGATTGTTTTGAAGGTTAATGAAAAAAAAAATTTAAACAATAAAATAATTATGAATGGCTATAGTGATTATTTTAGTACTGTAGGAGCTAAGCATGCATCTACTGTAAAATGAATTCGAGAGCCTCCTGATCTTGATGATTTTGTCTCTTCTGGGAATGTAATTTTGTTTTACGATATTACTCATCATGAAATAAAAAAAAAAAAACATTTTGAAACTTAAAACTAGTTCTACTATAGATTATTTTGGATTCTCTACTCGAATCGTCAAACAAATAGCATTATTTATTACTTCTTTCCTTGCACATATTTTTAATATGTTATTAGTTAACGGTTGCCCTCCGATTTCTTCTGACTCTTAAAATAGGCCACTAAACCTTCCGATGTTTATACGACCACCCCTTCCATATTAAGTGCCTCTGGAAAAAATAAATAACAATACATTGAAGCCTTACGGCCTTTACTACAGGCAACGCTATAGCGTTGCATCTGATTAAAGAACATTGATCAAAATAGATATAATTTTAATTACAAGAAAGTGTCACAGTAGGCTTTAGAAGACTAGGGGGGCCAGTAGCAAACTCTTGTTTTTAATAATGTTTTGTTAATTTTAAGTCTAACTTAAAGTATTCGTTTTAATTTTTACTCGTTTCAGGATTCATTAGTTTATCAGTGTCTATTATCTTTATGTTTATTCAATTACTAATTTTAATTTAAGTTCGTTTTTGTTTAAACACTAGAACATATTAGTTTTCGCCACTGTATTTGCTTTAAGAAATAAATAGTATTTCTCTGTTTTGATTTTTTTTTTTTTTTTTTTTTTTTAGTATGTTATAACAATAAAAAATGGTTCCTGTTTTTCAATAAAGTACAGATTGCATTGTAGCTTTTTGGGGTTTTGAAAGAAACCGCAATACATAGCTTGTTTTTGGTAACGTCTCTAGTTTAATTTTATTATATATTGGTAACTAATTGAAGCATGATTTATTACTGTTGCGTGGCCACTTTTGCTCATTTCAGGGTTTAAATTTTCTTTAAATCTTTAATTTCCTATCAAGCATTTAAATTTATTTTTTGTTTAATTTTAAGAAAGATTGTGGAGTAATTGAAACCAATCCTTTTTTCTTTTATTGGAATGGTGAGATTTATTTTTTATTTGTCAAAGAAATGACAAAGTTCTATGTAAAGACATCTGGAATAAAACTGGAATTTTATGGAAATTGTTTATTATTTCTTTGAAATTTGCGTAAAAACTTGTGCTGTAGACATACTTAATCTTTCCACTATGCTATTGCAAAGTTCATAATAAATCACCACAGCAACAAGCCTTCTGAGGCCAAAACAGCTACGCACGCTCCTCCTCCATTCCAATCTATTCAAAGCCTCCCTTTTTAAATCCTCCCGGGAAGTTCCCATTTCCTTTAAACCTTCCTTTATGACATCCTTTCACCCCAGATGAGGACGAACTGCTTTCCGTTTAGCCCTAGACGGTTGGCCGAAAAGGACAATCTCCGGCAATCGGTCATCCTTCATCCGCAGAACGTGCACTAGCCATCTCAATCTTTCTTTCATTATGATCCTAGAAAGCGGGATTGAACCACATTTTTCTTACAGCCTATTGTTTGAAATTCGGTCAGTCAGCTTGGTACCCAGAACAATTCGTAGGCAATTGCTCTTGAAAACATATAGTAAATCTTCATCAGCTTTTCGGAGCGCCCATGCTTCAGAACCATATTTGACCACTGTCATCACTCTACCATCCAATATTCTAATCTTGGCTTGCACGCTTATCTTTCTTTTCTTCTAAACTTTTTATTAACTGTAAAACACCCTGAGCATTGGCTATTCTACTTTTAACATCTTCACTGCTCCCGACGTCTTTACTAATAATTCTACCAAGTTAAGTGGAGATGTCCATCTGATCAATCTTTTCGTTACTCAGCGTCACCTTTTCATCTTCACTTGTTCCTAGTCTTAATGACTTAGTCTTCTTAACATTAATTTTCAAACCTATTCTAGGACCCTGAACTCTTAAAACCTCTAAAAATTCATTCATTTTGCTCACACTTGCATCTAGGGTGCTTAAATCATCAACATAATCAAGTCCAGGAGACTTTTTTCTCTCCATATTGCCTTTCCTTTGCTCCTTAAGACAAAGCCCTTCTAAATGTTTCATTAAAGGGTGATAGAAGTCAACTCTGCTTAACTCCTGATCTAATACAAAACCAGCTGCTAACCTCATTTCCTACCTTAACCGCAGCAGTGTTTTTCTCGCACATCCACTTTGGTGTATTTTTCTGATATACCATACAAGGATAAGACCTTTGCTAAAGACCTTTGATATAAACAAAATCGAACGCTTGCTCATAATCTATAAAACTGAAAACCAATGGTGTTTGACAACTAAGGCACTTCTCAATTATTAACCTAAAAGTGAAAATTTGGTCGATACAGTCTCTACTTTTCCTAAAACTGCACTGTTCTTCTCTTATAACTCTGTCTACAGCATCTCTCAGTCTAAAAAGTATCATTTTACAGTTCTTTTCTTAGTTTAATTTTATTGCTAGTGTTTGTTGAGTTCTTTTTTGTTTTTCTTTTTTATTATTATGTTTATACTCCACTTGTACTACTTGGTGTCTTGTAGTTGTGGGTAATAAATGATTGATTTATTGATTGATTGATATTACTAAGTAATTTGCTACCTACAGAGACCAGACTAATGCCTCGAGAATTACGACACTCATTCTTATCATCTTTCTTATACAGTGTTTTAAGTTTTCCTAAAATAGTTAAGTGTTTGCCCTTTTTCAAAAATCATATTCATATTGTTCAGTAACTTATTTCTAACCTCGGAGCCACCATATTTAAGAAACTCATTTACCACACTATCAATACTTGGGGCCTTGTTATTTTTTGATCGTTTTAGTACTGTTGCTAATTCTTCCTCACAAACCAAATCTTCCTTCACATCCAAGGTGTCACAAACTTTTTCATTTTCCTCTATATAATTTTCTGCAACTTTATCTCAGTTTAGCACATTCTCAAAATGTTCTGCCCATCTCTCTTTAACTCTTTCCTTATCACTAATTTTAGCCCCGTTCCTATCTTTAACTGGGACAAGTCCGTATTGACTACTCCCTCTAAATTTATGAACATGCCAGTTCAATATTTTACTATTATGCCGTCTAGCTTTATCTTCCAGATCCTCGGCAATTTTATCCATGGCCTCCTCTTCACACCTCCTTAGTTCGTATTTTAATGCTTTCTCCACTTTCTTTACATTCCTTTTGTTTTCATATGATCGATCACTCAGATAATTCTTGTAGAAACCCATTCTCCTCTGTATTAGATATAAAGCTCTTTCACTTATATTCTTAGCTGCAGTCCTAACGTTCTTCCCTAAGACACCATCAGCAACTTCACAGATTGTTTTTCTAAAGTTATTTCAACCATCTTCCACATTGTCAAATTTTAAACTCTTAAGCTTAGCATTCAACTGTTCCTGGAAAGTTTCTCTCAAATTCTCATCCTGGAGTTTAGCAGCATCACAACTTGTCGGGAGGCTGTTACTCTTGTGAAATTTCAGCTTTAAATTGATCTAGACACTACTAGATGGTGATCTTACTTTTAACATCAATAACAGCACTCCTATATACCCTAGTATCTTTTATTGATCCTGCCAGTCTTTGGTTTACTATAGCATAATCAATAAGTTTTGCCGTCTTACCATCACGTGAATACCATGTCAACTTATGGGCAATTTTATGACCAAACACCGTATTGGTTATAACTAGATTGGTATACTAGGGCTGTCATAAAGTCTCTAAAAGTCCGTAAAATTGAGTGAAGGTCCCTATTGGTCCCTTAAGTTTATAAAGGTCCCCACAGTCTCTTTTCTTGCTTGGGTTTAAAGCTCCGTATCCTGAAGGCTACCAATATTTGTGAGTATACGGTTTTCAGTATTTTTGTTTCGATTGAGATACTTGACAGATGAAAGACAAAACTTGTTGCTACTTAGCCTACAGCGTTACTCTCTGGATAGAGCAGACAGACTAGTAACGAAAAAGAGTGACCCATTTTGCCTCTGGAGTCAATAAGCAAGGAGGCGGCTGGGTTCGGTTGGCTTTGTTAAGTACTTAGAAAACTGTTTTCTGGTTGTCACTGTTACACACAGAGAATTTAAATAAGAGAATGGGTCCAAGCACAAAATATGAAAGAGGTGGTGTTAATCAGGTTTCTTGCACGATTTTGAGTTTAAATACATTTCTTTTAACTATTAGACTACTTCCTAGTGCCCTTTTTTATTTGAATGCATTTCTGGTAATGTCCTATATATTTTGTCTACTGTCTTGTTTTCTTTTTTTAAGTTTTAGGGTTTGAAGTTTCAGTTTGAATAAGAATGGGAAGGTGCAAATTCAAGGATACTTGGTTGGAAGAGAAAGATATGACGGGGCACCAAATGAAAGAGTGGTGTAGAGCCGTTCTGGGAAATCCGTTCTCTTTCTACTGTTCTATCCTCAGTACATCGCTTGTCTGCCATAAGGGCTCCTACGCTGCAGCACGCTAGAACTGCTTAACATAAAAAGAATGGTACCATAAAGCTAACACCGAATCAGCTTCGTCTCTCGGTAGCATCTTCCATGGAGAGTGGCCAACCGGCAAAACTGCCCATGCACTTAGGTGCTTATTTAGTGGGGGTGAAATAACAGTTGCAGAAACTACATGGGCTGTGAAGATGATTGAGTCTGACTATTCTGGGAAATCTGCAGACGGAATAGCAGATGTATTTCGAAAATTTTTCGGAGATACAGTGGTTGAAAACTTCTTTTTCGGGTGAACTAAATTCGCATATTTTTTTAACCGAAGCTTATGGACCCCATTTCTAGAAGATGACCCTTGATGAAGTCGGCAACAGTTATCATGTTGTCGAGTTTAACGAAACCACAAACTCAGAAAGTAAGAAAGAGCTTCATATGAGGATCTGATTCTGGTCTGAAAAGACGAAACGAGTGGTGGAAAGACATCTAAAAACTGCGTTTATTGGACATGGAACAACTGAAGTCAGAAATAGCCAGAACGATCGATGAAAGTGGTTTTTCTCTCTCTAAAATACTAGCATTCATTTGTGACGGTCCGAACGTGAACAAAAAACTTCTCCGACTGATTGACTGTGAAAAAAGGGAATTGACAGGCAGCGAAGTTATTCTTGATATTGGCACCTGCAAGATACATTTGGTGCCCTACGCTTTTCGGAAGGGTTTGCTGGAAATCGACAAAAATTGTCTGATCATCAAAGGGTAGTACCTTTTAGTGGCTGGCAGGCTAGACAAGAAGACTACAGGAAGATTCAAGGGAAAACTGGCATTCCTATGTCCCGGTTCTTGAAAGACGTACCCACCAGATGGTTAACAATTAGACCTGCCGCTTCGAGGCTAAGATAACAGATGCCAGCTCTGTCTGAGTACTTTGTTGTCTGTATTTCAAAGAAAAACCCTAGTCTTAAGAAATCAAATGCGTACAAAGTGATCATCTGGCTGATCAAACAATCGACCATGAAAGCAGAGTGTCAGTTTGTTGTTGATGGTTCAAACCTCTTCATACGTTTCACCAAGAAGTTTCGACGGAAAGAGTCCCTAGTGGGTGAAATCTATAGGGAGCTGAATCTCGTGGTCTTGATATTGGCTGGACGAGTTTCGAAACCTGAAGCGACCGAAGAGCTTATGGATGAATTCATGCTTCTGCCATTCAAAGATAAAAGAACTTTGTGCCACTGCTACAGACAGTTGTGAGTGACGAGATTGTCGACTGTCTCAAGTCAGTAGACTAGCTTTCAAAATGTTCGTTCATGCAGCGTGTTCAGAAGCATTATTCTGTGGCCTCGAGATATGTCCTTAAGCAAACACTCGGCGTTTGCTTGAGAGATTTTTGCAGTTGCTGAAAGCGTTAACTTTTACGCATCCCAATGAAGTTTCAAAGCAGGTTTCTGCTCACAGTTTAATATATGTTGCCAGGAAGTTATTCATCGGGACGCAAAAGGACATGCTAGTTGACAAGTTTAAGCTAGTCCAGTTATCCGGTTATCCATCTGAGCCAGGAAGGATCGACGACAAGTGGAACAACGTGATTCAGGGAGGGAAATATCCAAATTGCAGTCGTAAAAAATGCTTTGACCATTACACACGGGTCTACCAGTATTGAGCGGGGTTTCTACCTTTCTAGGCGAGTTCTCAGTGAAGAAAGAGCTTCGATGAATGAGCGAACTTGGATGCAAAACTGTTTGTGAAAGATGGGCTGGGCATATTTGGAGTGCGTGTGAAGACTTGATAAAACTATCCAAATCCGCTAGAAAGAGCTATGATTTGTACCTGCTGCAGAAAAAGCCTTGTAAGAAAGAAAAACTGAGAAAAAGTGACAGGATTTGGAGGCAAGAGAACAGCTGATAGAGCTGCAGCTCACTGAAACCTATTTGAAAAGACAAACAATAGTGACTCTTGAAAAATCTTTCAAAGAAAAAAAACAGAAGTGGTTGGTTCCAAGGAACAGGCCGCAGACGTGTTGCTGAAAGAAGCTCATAACTGGCTGGAAAAAGGCATTGAAAAGAAATACATGGTCAAGATACAGCTAGCGCATGCCATGATAGATAAGACTCTGTCGATGCGTAATGAATAAAAACAAGTAGCTGCTGCTTTTGAAACCGCCCAGCAGCAATTAGAGTAAAAAATACAGTTGCTGATCACATCTCTGTTCCAGTAGAAGGCAGTGCAGAAAAAGGGAAACAAATAGGTTGCGTGTTCTAGTTACCCTACCCTTATCTCTTTTATCGTATTTTTGAATCTGGTTTTTTATTATTCGGAAGTAAAGTGTTCAGAAAAAGAAGAAGAAAAAAGCTCCTCCAACGACGTGATAAATCTCATGTGGTCTGTTTCTTAATTATCGCTTGGCCTCTGATCATGGAGAGATGTCTGCAAAGGGTCACCCCCATTTTGTTTTTTTAAGTCAAGTGTCATTTGGTATTGTGTCATTACTTTTTCTTGCAAAAGCTTTCTCAAAACTGAGTTTTGAGGTCCATTTTGCCTCCAGAATGGTCCCTAAAGAGGTTCCTTTACCGACTAAAAAGAGGTTCCTAAGTCCCTGTTTTTTATCACTTGAACCTGTGGCAGCCCTGGTATACCTACAAAATTGCAAAAGTCTGTAGCCATTACTGTTTTCTTTTCCTACTCCAAATTTACCTAGGCTAGGATACCAGCTATCCCTATTTCTGCCCACCTGGGCGTTAAAATCTCCTAGTAAAAACACTGTATTTCTACCTAGGACTCTGTATAAGTAAAATTCATCTGAATCACTAGTAGCTTTGTCAGTCGGTTCAACAGGGGAATATACTACTATAACTGATACCCTGAACTGTTTAGTCATAAAATGAGCAATTTGTGTTCTATTATTAATACCTTCCCAGCCTAAAAAAGACTTAGCAGCTTCCTTATTCATCATGAGCCCTACTCCCTGTCTATGTACCCCATCCTTCCTGTCTGAGTAAACAAATTCTATATCACCTAATTTCATGCTTCCTACCCCTGGTATATGAGTTTCTGAAACTCCTAATAAGTCCGGTTCGAATCGTCTGAAATCCTCTGTCAAAATGTCGATTTGATAGTCATTTTTTAACGTCGTAACATTCCAAGTTCCAATTTCCATGTTCTTCAAATCATTGAAATTATTTTGGCCTCAGGAAAATCAATGATTCCAGATATCAGTGCAGGACGGGGATCAACATATCTTCTCAAGTTTACACCGAAGCGCTTAAGCCTGCTCAGAACCAGACAGCAAGAAGTCCCTGGGACATCCAGTATGAATGGAGGTTTTTCGCAATCCTGGGCCCATCTTGGTCACAACATTGTTTTCAGCACTTGGCGATGCTCTTATATCAACAAGAATCGAAATCCTGCACAGACAGTCCCAAGTCTATTACCTCCGACTCATTATACATTCATGAGTACAAATATTATGCTACTACGGGAGAAAGTAAGCTGGCTCTAAGCTTGAGCAAAATTCCTGATCTTAAAATTATAATTACTTTAGAAATAAAGTAAAAAGAATCAGAATTCTCAGTTATTTATTTTATTGAACAGGCTCGAAAATTTTTTTTATTATCTTGTTTAGTATCATAATTCAGTTTTTATGAATAGTTAGTTGCTGAGTTTTTTTTTTTTTTAGATACAGACGAATACAATGGCGAAGATTGTGAAATAATATCTTCTGACGAATTCTACACCGAAGCACTACCAAGAAAAGAACCTTCCAAGGTCCAGGCTTGTCCTAGCAGTGAGAAAAATTACAGTATTGACAAAGGACTGACGTTTCAAAACTGGAAATTTATTGATTATTCCACAGTGTTTCCTTCAGCCAAAAATAACCGAAAAAACGCAAAAAATGGCGTAGATTGTAATGGAAAAAATGCAGTGTTTAAAAAAATACCAACTACGCAGTCCCCTGAAAACGCTTTTGTTTGTAGAATTTGCAATGAATCCTTTTCTCTTCGCCTTTTGTTGCTAAACCATTTGAAAGCTCATGACACAATAGAAATTCAGCAATGTCAGTTTTCCTGTTCACAGCATAAGAACAAGTGTCATCTTAATCGTCACTTCAACACTCAAAATGGGACAAAGGATATCTTCGAATGTGCTACCTGCAAAAAGTCGTACCCTAATCATAGATCACTCTCAAACCACAAGCGGAGACACGCTAATAAACAATACTTGTGCTGTATATGTGGCTTCAATTTTTCTACTCGAAAGAGTCTTGAGCTTCATAATCAGTGGCATACTGGTGAAAAAAGTTTTTTGTGTGACAAATGTGGAATCCAATTTCGAAAGTCTGCTGGCTTGTATAATCATATGAAATGTCACAGTATCGAAAGACCTCATAGATGTGACCTTTGCAATAGAACGTTTAATAACAGAAAGACACGGGACGACCATTTGAATACTCACACTGGGGCTAGACCATATAAGTGCAAGCAATGCGACAAGGGTTTCGGCACAAATAAGGCTTTAAAAGTCCATAAGAAAAGTCATATTGGAAAGAGGTTCAGAGAAAAGAAGTACAGCTGTAGCATATGCAGTGAAGCGTTTGTAGAGTCTTCTTATCGTGACCTACATGTTGCTTTACACGCAAATCCTAGCCCTTTCAGTTGCGAGTTTTGCAGTAAGAGCTTCAATTATAAGAAAAACATGGTGGAGCATGTGCAGCGTCAGCATCCTGACCGTAATCCATTTAAATGTAAGCTATGTAGTAAAACTTATGATTCCTTAAAAAAAATTCGTGTTCACATTACCTCTCGTGCTTGTGAGAAAAAAGAGAAATTGCCTGAAAAGAAGAAAAATCAAAACAAACCTATCGAGGTGGACAGAAAGATAAATGTTGA
>JAQQPU010010670.1:0-26674 GCA_029168905.1 Artemia sp. Kazakhstan ARC1039 | reverse complement strand
GGGGGGGGGGGGGGGGGGCATTCTTCCTCCGATCACTTTTGACTATTAATAAGGAAACTAGCCCTCTCAATTCACAATTGGATGAGTCCTTTTTGAAGTTTCTACAACAATGCTGGAAAAGACCTAATTTCTAGAACTTTCAACTACGTTGAACAAAATGTCTGTCTCAAAATTTTGATTGGATGTGTTTGGGGAAATGGTGGGCGTGAGAGGGGTGTCAGTTGCCTTCCAATCACTTTTGACTATTACAAAGGTTCGAACACTGGAATGTTTTATTTTAGTTATGCTGATTGTAACGTATTTTATTTAAACTATATTAACAAATAAACATGCCCAAAATAACCGTGAGAGGGGGGTTATTTGCCCTCCAATCACTTTCAACTATTAAAAAGGGCACTAGCCCTCTCAATTTACAATTAAATGAGCCCCTCTTGAAGTTTCTACGACAACGCTATCTATAAAAACCTTATTTGCCCCCAGGGCATAACTCACAACCTTTGCCCTGGGGGGGGGGGGGGGGGGGGGGGTTCATCCTCAAATACATAATTTCCAGAACTTTCAACTACGTTGAACAAAATAGCTATCTAAAAACTTTGATTGAATGTGTTTGGGGAAATGGTGGGCGTGAGAGAGGGGTTAGTTGTTTTTCGATCAGTTTCTACTATTAAAAAGGGGTCTAGCCTTTTCAATTTCCAATCCAATGAGCCCTTTTTGAAGTTTCTACTGCAACTCTTTCTATAAAAACCTCATATGCCCCCAGGGCATAACTTACAACCCTTTACCTGAAGGCTGTGGGGGGGGGGGGGTTGTCATCCTTAAAGACCTAATTTCCAAAATTTTCAACTATTTTGAACAAAATGGCTATGTAAAAAATTTGATTGGATGTGTTTGGGGAAAAGGTGGGTGTTAGAGGGGGGTTAGTTGCCCTCCAATCACTTTTGACTATTAAAAAGGGCACTAGCCCTTTGAGTTTCCAATCGAATACGCCCTTTTTCAAGTTTCTACGACAAAGTTTTCAATAAAACCCTTATATGCCCCCAGGAAATAACTTATAACCCTTGCCCTGAGGGTTCTGAGGGGGTTATCATTCTCAAAGACCTAATTTCCAGAACTTTCTACTACGTTGAATAAAATGGCTATCTCCAAATTTTGATTGGATGTGTTTGGATAAATGGTTGGCATGAGAGGGAGGTTAGTTGCCCTCCAATCACTTTCGACTGTTAAAAAGGGCACTGGCCGTTTCAATTTCCAATCGACTGAGGCCTTTTTGAAGTTTCTACGACAACGCTTTCTATGAAAACCTTATATGCCCCTAGGGCATAACTTATAACCCTTGCCCTGAGGGCTGTGTGGGGGTTGTCATCCTCAAAGACCTAATTTTCAGAACTTTCAACTACGTTGAACAAAATGGCTATCTCAAAATTTTGATTGGATGGGTTTGCGGAAAAGGCGGGCTTGAGAGGGGGTTTGATTCCCTCCAATCACTTTCGACTATTAAAAAGGGCACTAGCCCTTTGAATTTTCAATCGAATGAGCTCTTTTTGAAGTTTCTACGACAAAGCTTTCTATAAAAACCTTATATGCCTCCAGGGCTTAACTTACAATCCTTGCCCTGAGGACTGTGGGTGGAGTATTCTCCTCAAAAACGTAATTTCTATCTCGAAGTCAACTACGTTGAACAAAATGGTTATCTCAATGTTTTGATCGAGTGTCTTTGGGGAAATGGTGGGCATGGAAGGGGTGATAGTTGCCTTCCAATCACTTTTGACTAATAAAAAGGGCACTAGCCATTCCAATTTCCCATCAAATAAGCCCTTTTCGAAGTTTCTACGACAACTCCTTCGATACGAAATGCCCTGTTCTGGAAAAAAAAATACATTGTGCCAACATCGTTCTTTACTTAGGTAGCGCTACTGCGCTGCCTATTATACGAACAACAGAACAAGATTGAGCAAATATACATGAGACAGGGCGTAGCGGTGACTTTGCTGTTTGGATAATACTTCGACAAATATATCCAAATCCAGTGTCTCCTCTTTTTCAATGGCCATGATCATGAGATTATTGAGTGTGTCATTTCCCATTGTCAATTGCGGATAATCCTTCACATCCCTAATGCCGGGAAGAATAGTTCATGTGAATACGACCGGCGTTCACATGAACTGAATTTCACATGAAAGCGCAATAGTGAATGCGACCGGTATTCAGTCTTGCTAGTTGAATCTAGCACATTGCTTAAATACAAAACAGCTATTAAATAGAAGTAACAAGGTCTTTTTCCAGATCTAGTGGGCGTGTCGCCTGCCCCCTCCTAATTGGCATCAGTGTTGCCTTTTAAGCTTCCTTCTGGCAAACCCAAGTAAAATTTTGAATAACAAAATAAAAAATCACCAGGGGGGCATGAGGATTTTAGAAATGCCTAGGTGAGGCATGGTCCAAACTTCTTTGGGAACTACTGCCCTATGCCTTCTCAAGGTTGGAACATAATTTGCAATTTACTGAATTTGCGCATACAAATGGATGCGCATTGTCTGTTTAATATGCATAATTATGCTGATATTTATCTCTTAAAGTCTTAATAGTTTTGATTTATTAAATTTAAAATCGAAAACATTAAAGATTCAATCCGTATTTGAGGGGGTTGTCCCATCCCCAATACCTCGCACTTTACACTAAAGTTTGACATTTCGTCCCAATTCTTTAAGAACGACTCTTGAAACACAAGGGCAGTTTAATTAGAATAATAAGCCTTCTTAAATGTTCTAAAAAAAACTTTAGCCCAGTGAGGTATTAAGGATGGGACATCCCTCATATATTTCATCCCTCATATATTTAATAAACTTTAAATATTTTTACTTTTTTAACTTTAACAAATCAAAATTACTTAGACTTTAAGGGATAAATATCAGCATATACATATTAAACTGACAATGCATATTTTATATGTAATTTTTTCATTAAAGTGCAAATTATATTGTGGTCTTGAGAAGGTATGGGGGCTGTGAGCCCTACTTATGATAATTTCTGCTTGTTTTGCGTTTGACTCGGTTATTTAATGTAATTTCTGTTCGTTTGGGTTTCATTTTTTATTGATGCTGATTTGTGGTAGATTTACGCTGGGTAGATTATTTGATTTTCCAAGAAGACTCGATGGTGATGCTCGAAGCGTTATTTATAGCCAAGTACATGTTAAAGTTTTTGCTGATGAAAAATTAATAATGAAGTTATTTGGTAAGAGCCAGGACAAGGGGACTGAAATCAGGGATAAATATCCCAAAATGCATTGGGATTACCCCCTTTTTGACAACCCGTATACAAGTAGCATGTTTTATTTTAGTTCAAAACTCCTCTCAACATTTTCTAAAAGGCTCACCTGAATGCCCTTTGTCTTTTTGGAAAGTAAAGGAGTAAACATCAACATCATCAGTAAAGGCCTTTCACAATAACATAAACTACATGTAAACAATGAACAAATTGCCTAACTTACAGCCCTACCCCTGAGGGCTGTAGGGGAGGGGTTGACATCCCCAATAGCATAATTACTGGACCTTTCAACAATACTGAAGAAAATAGATGTCTCAAAATTTTGATTGGAGTCTTGTTTTGGAACATGATGGGCGTAGGGGGTGGAGGCTGGTTACCCTCAATTCCCTTTTGACTCTTAAAAGGGCACTATAATTTCCGATTTCCAATCAAATGAGCCCTATCCAAAGTTTATACGACTACCCATTCCATAAAAACCTTATATGCCCCCTGGGCATAGTTTACAACTCTTGCCCCAGGGCTCTGGGGGTTTTGTCAACCCTGGAGGATTTGTTATATGTTCTTTGAACTGTTTTTAACAAAATGACTATCTTACCATCTCTTTCAGATGTGTTTATGGAAAAGAAGGTGGAAAAGGGAGGGTGGCTATTAGCCCACCATCACTTTTGACTCTTAAAAGGGAACTAGAACATATGACTTCCAATCGAATGAGCATCTTACGAAGTTTATACAATAACCCCTTCCATAAAAAAATGTAACTGTGTAACCATAAAAACGTTCCAGAAACTGTGTCTATAGGGATATTTGGTTTGTCAACCCCCAAAGTTTTGCAATTTGACCATTACGCTTTAAAACTAAAAGTTGCTTTAAAATCTTTAATTTTCTTAAAATCGTCTGTAAAATCTTATGGAACCGCTGCATTGAGGGACTGAACAGAAAATTGCTCAACTGATTCAGAGTTTGCGCTTTCTGTCAGTTTCTGAAGGATTGCAGGTTCTGGTATTTCAGGTGAATTATCAATACCGACTGCTTTTTCAGCAAGACGTGTTTTAAGTATTTTATCGAAATCTTCTAGAGTGTATGCGCGTATTGACTTATAGAGACTGTTGTTCTCTCTTAACGACAATAGTGCTTTTTCTCAAGTCTATTAATGCAGTCTCAATATTCTTGCTATAAGTGGGTTGACTATTGATGATGGTTACAAAACTATCAATGTTTAGTAGTTTTTCAGGCTGAATTTCCGGTGTTGCTTGCACATCGACAGGTAAATATACTGTACTACCTTTAACAGCGTCGACAAGTTCTGTTCTAGGTCTCTTCTATGCAGTTACTTGCCCGAGTCTACCAATCGTAAGACATCGGATCGCAAATTGGATAAGCACTTATTCAAACTTAGTGAAATACCTTTTACATTCCGGGGTAGAATTGACTTGAAGATATTTTGATACAGATCGGGCATTTTCCTGGCTTTTCATCAGTTTACGAGCAAAGTAATCACAAACTATGAATGAATCTTTGACGTCGTCTTTCCAACCTGTACAGTTATTCAGCTGTGTTCTGTCATGTCCTGCCATGTCATGTCCTTCATGTTCTGTCATGTCCTGTGTTCTGTCATGTCATGTCCTACAGTTATGTCCTGCTGGACCTTGTCCAAATGTGTGGCCGACATTGCATCGAAAACCCTCCTAATTGAATGGGATCTTAGAGGTTTTGCCTGGGTTTTCATCTTTATCTGCCCACAACAATCCCAGTGTATTGTGGGATACTTATCCCTGATTTCAGCCACCTTGCCCGGGCTCTTACCGAATAACTTCATTATTAATTTTTAATCAGCAGAAACTTTTATATGTCCTTCGCTATAAATAAAGCTACGACCATCACCATCGAAACTTCTTAACACTTCATCCAAATAATCATTTAGTTCTTTCTACGCACTCTCGACTTTTAGCGTATTAATTTGCCATATAATATTGCATTTTGATGCTGCCTATACATTACTAATAAAACTGACAAGATAGGAAAATGTAGAACTGGTGCCCTCAGAGACCGCAAAAAGCTACGACAGTCGTCGTCAGGGCTACAGCACAATGAAGGCCTGTGTTTTCTTGTGTCCCTCTAATTGTTTTCACAGTTGTTTAAATCGTCAAGGTAGTACTCCACAAAATGAAAAATTATATTGAAAAAAAAAACGAATACAGATTTCGTGCTTATTGGCTATCAAGTTTATCATTTTAGGTGTTAAAATTAATTTTTTTTATCCCAGTTTATTCATTGTATTCTTTTTAGTGTTTTTTTTCACCAATCCTGATCTGTTGTATTAGTATTATGAAGACTATTCACACCCCATAAATCAATCACAAGATACTGATAACTCCATTTTGTGATCACCTTGAGAGTTGAGCTATGGAAATTTTACGTAATTTGAATTCCATATAGGTTTATGCATTGTAAAGTATCTTGTCTTCATAATCTAAGGCTTCATTTGTTCAAAGTCTTTCAAATTCTCGAAAAAATTCATGCTTGTATACATTGTTTTTTAAACGAAATCACATGGGATTATTTTAACTTTTTTGGGGTTGGAGGATGGTGGAGGTTTTGGTAAGCTCACCTTCTTCATCCTCTGTGTAGCGGTATGGATTTTTTATGTTTAACACCAGCAACTCGAGTAACGCTTTTAGATTATGGTTTCCATAAAACTGTCGCTCTTGAATTTAATTTAATTTAATCTAATTTCTAGGTACAATATATTTCACCATGTTACGTTACAGTATGCTACTGAAATTGTGAAATATTATACTAAGATTGTTTATTCTTAACTGATTGAATATTAAGCAAACTTTTTTATAGAAATAGGTTTTGTGAGGTATTTGTAGGTATAGATTGTATATTTAAAATCAACTTAAAATATTTACATTTGACTCGTAGAAGAACAGGGATTGCACTTTAATTTGTGAACACTAACATGTAAAACCTGATTATATTATATGTATAATTCTGTTTTGGTTTTTAGGCTGGGATTAAATATGTAATTTATATGTCTGATAAACATGCATCGAAAGATGAAACAAAAGCAGCGAAAATCATGTTTGACCTCGCAGGAGTCGAATATAGGTAAGATTACCTCTCTCTCTTTTTTCTATTTCTCTCTATGTTCATATATGTGTGTTTGTTCCGGTCGACCTCATGTCGAATTTCAGGAAGGGAATTTCCAGATTAGTTACTTGATAAGACCCCTAAACCTAGAGCCAAGTCGCTAATTCTTTCGCTAAGTTTTTTTTCTCAATTTTATTTTGTAACAAGGAAAACCCCCGCAGAAAATTTTTCGCAGCTGAAAATCTCCCCAGGAAATTCTTTAGTGCGGTAAACTTATTAACATCCAGAAATTTTGAATAATTCGAACGTAATCAATTGACAAGTATATGTGTTCAGGGGGTCTCTAATTTCTGTCAGAGTGGAAAGTATTAAGAGGGTCTTGGGAGGAATAGGGGGGATCTTACATCTAAAACCTTGGCAAGAGTTAATGCAACAACCTAATAAAGTTTTTTGGCGATCGGATGAATAGTAATTTATACGGTACACACTTACAAGACACACAAACACATACACAAACATGAACCATTCTAATAACCATTTCTAATATATTCATGATTAAATGAAAAAGTGCGTGATTGAATAAATTTATAATTAAAGACAAGGACTATACTGTGCTTTCATTGTTTCAGCTTTTAATCCTTGCTATTTATGCATTCTTTATATTCTATTTACATAAGAGTTGATGGGACACGGCAAAACTGATAAATCGACCGATTAAATGAAAATCATAAAGGAGGAACACCTTTAATTTGTGGCAGCTTTAAACTGGATTCAATATACCTGGAGTAAATCCAATAAATTGGATTCAGTATACCTGTGATTCCAGCTTAGATAATTTCGGAGACCATACTGCCTTTCCATGACAAAGTCCTTTTAATAGATAGTGATGATGATAACAGTGATAGAAATTCACAAAAATACCAGATATTTCGGTCACATATGCAGTGACCGAAATATCTGGTATTTTTGTGAATTTCTATCACTGTTATCATCATCACCGTCTATTAAAAGGATTTTATCCCTATTTGAACTTTTATTTATCGTGATTCCAGCTAAAATCCGAATTGCTGGACCTAGGACTAAGAATTTAGCCAATCTGAGTAAAGGTGACTACTCATTATCCTGCTTTTACTCTCAATGGATGAAAGCCGAAAAAATTAGAGGTATTATAATTTAGGTTTTAGTTAGAATCGCACGAAAATACCGCTTCAACATTGTCAATATAGCCGGACTATTTGCCCTGTTCAAGTTAGAATTTTTGCAATCTCAGCTTACTTTTGTTCTTCTAAAAATATATTAACGTAAACTCTTGATTCTATGTGAGTTTGAGTATAAATGATTTAAAAAAACAAAGTTTTTCCGAGGGAAGAAAAGAGCGAAGTTGAAACTTAAAACGAATAAAAATGATTACTTCACAGCCTATCTAACATATATCAATAAAACTAATGCAAACAAACCAACTCGTGATATTTCTTTTTGTTTGTAGGATTACAGAAAACTACTTCTGTAACAATTTCTGTAATCCTACAAACATAGGGAAATATCACCAGTTGATTTATTTTCATTAGTTTTATTGATATATGTTAGATAGGCTGTGAAGTAATCATGTTCGTTTTAAGTTTCAACTTCGCTCTTTACTTCCCTTGGAAAAACTTTGTTTTAAAAAAAAATTAATCTACGCTCGTTTTTGATTAAAATTTAATTTAGAAAAACACTACTATGACCTTCTTTATTTACACGGAGTATTTTCTGTTCATTTCAAGTTTTAATTTTGGTCCTTAGTTTCAGTTGAAAACTTCTTTTTTTATATATAGTTTCTAATCACCTCCTATCTAGGGAAGATAAGAAACCTCAACCCTTATTAAGAAGCTGAACTAAGTAGCCGTACAAGAATTGAAGGAAAAAATAAGTTTAAGGTGATTTAAAAAAGAAGAAGAAATAGATCTTTAATTCTTTGCTTTGAAAAATTAAATTTAGTCAAACTTAAGAAAGTAGTTCCAGGCGAGTAACTTCGATACAACAGGTTAACTGAGCGGACAGGTGTGTAATATTTACATACTTGCGGAAAATTTTGCTAGCTCAACGAAATGTGCCTTTAGGCTTAGGGATTTCTTTAGCCTGTCCCTAAACAAAAAGCCACTCATTACTGAAAAATGAATGGAAATTTCAAAAGAAGACCATTTTTTGTGTAAGTACGATAAATGGTATTATAAACTAAGTTCGTTTTCATTTAAAAAATTTAGGGAAGAATTACCTGAATTCTCCTACAGACCTGTTTTCATCTGTCTTTGTTCCTCTTCGGATGCACAATCTTACGTAGGGAGAGAATATTACGGTGGAATTGTCAAGTAAATAATTTTATAAGTAAGTATAAAAATAAGTAATCCTCCTTTTAATATACAACTTTGAGTGGTTCCAGAACTTTTTGCCTACACTTCTCCAACCACTAAGTGGCAAGGGGTTGGGGTCAGGTGCGTAATTTGCTATGGGGCAGAGGGGGCAACTTCCCCTCCCAGACCACAATTTTTCTTCAGATCCCAGTTTGCCCCCCCCCCTCCAAGCTGAAATCTAGTTTCTCCAAAATGTTGTAAAACTAAAATAAGCCTGCATAATTCAAGCATCCACTGAAACAGGTCAGTTTCTCTGTCATTTTCACTTGATTTGGGAATATTGGCTCCAAATTTGACCCCTCCCCCCTCACAGGATTTTGATAAAGATACGTCATTCGTTGGGGCATGGATTTAGTGATCTTCTCAGAATGTCGTTGCAAACCATGACTGGATGACCTCTATTCCCTTTTGAATCAAAATGATTGACTAAATACCTTCCTGGGACATGCTCTAAAAAATGAGTGCATTAAATTTACAAAAACATTGAAATTCTCTGAAAATAATCGTGTAGAAGGGAGAAAACTATGATAAAAAAAAAACACCCAAAGAGGAATCGAATGCAAGACACTCTAATTCGAAGTCGACTGAACCACTCGATTATACTAACAGAACCACTCCTCTAATAATCTGATTTGATATTTTAGTGTTTGTACCTTAATTGCACAGCTTATTGAGGGGGATTGGGGGAGGAACATACGAGATGTATCTTGCAAACCTCCAGTTAAGGGTGTTAGACTATAATTATTACAATGATGATATCGTTTTATGCTTCCAAGCTTTTCTATCTAAGAAGTGACATCAAAACCGCTATTTTGAGTGCTCTATCATACTTACAGATGGTAGAATTGACAAACATCACGTAGATCTGGGCTTTCAAATGAGCCATTAAACGTCCCTCTAAAAAGTTCTGTTATCCCACTAGTCCCAGCTTTTCCACTTGAGACATGGCGCCAAAAGGGCCTTTTTTAGTGCCATTTGGAACTTGCTGATGGTTGAATTTATAGGAAGGACGTAGGTATCAGCAATATATTTTATATGAGCTATTAAAAATCTGTCTAAACGCCTGCGATGCCAATACGTCCACTAACAATCCGCCAATACCGATACGCTTGATATTAATACGCCTAATACCAATACAGTGTGCATCCCTTTCCCCAGGGACTATAAAGGCTCGGAGGGGGGGCTAGTTACCCTCCAATCTTTTGGTCAGTTAAAAAGGGCACTATCAAATTGAATTTCCGTTCGAATGAGCTATTACACATCTCTCGATGATGTTTTGGTCACCCCCTAGCCTTGCTACAAAAAAAAGAAGAAGAAAAAAAAACTGGAGATAGATCAGTGCTACCCATGTAAAATGTCATTTTCCTTGTTGTTCAAGGAGGGGCTTTAATTTCCCATAACTAGTTTTCGACCGTGCTGATTCCAATGGTTTTTCCACTTTTCGTTTTGATCTGATGCCATTTTCGAGAGGCTACTGACTTTTTTTCGGAATCACCATAAAATTCTTTTCGCAATAAACCTTTACTTTTGAGACGAACCGAAATAATAGTTACTATTTCTGAATCAGTGTCAGATGACAGTTTTTTTCGCTAGGTAGTTTTCTTCTACTAGGTGTTTTTTAAATTTTGGTTACTATGGGCTGTGGTTCGCTCTATACTAGGTTGCAGCTGCCGCTGCAACCATGATTTTATAAACTATCCTAATAATGCTATAGTTTTCAATTAATCCAGTGTCTGTCATTCAGATAAAAAGAACCCTAGTAAAAATTTCTCTGTTTTGCAAATTTGTTAAACTAAGCTGCCATCTATTTCCCAACTAGTATCAACAACATGATGGCGATGTTGCATTGATCCGAAGCTCAGTGAGAAATTTAAAATTCTAAGGCCATGCCATCTCGGGGCAGGCCTTTAGAGCACAGATGCCCACAATTGTAGTTTAACGAACCCCTATTATAATAAAAATTCGCGTACCGTCTCGATTCCTCTAAAATATTGAGTGGATATAAATAACGTAGTGTTTTCACAGTTCTTGTTTGAGTATACTGATTCTTTATATTCTTTTTTGAGTATATTTTTTTTTATACAATAAAAATACATTCTTATTTGAATATACTAATAATTGCTAAAGATTATTTGAGTGCCCTGTGATGGCCTCAACACCCTCCAGTAGAGCTAAAATTTGTGAACTTTGAACTATGTCATTTTCTTGCTTGTCCAGAGTGTCTATCAATGAAGTTTATGCACAAACGTGTTGCCGTTGCTAATGGCTTTTTAGGACTTATTAAAGGACTATTTATGTTCCCTAATATTTTGATTGCTATTCAGTGTTTGAACTTTTTCGGGCCTAGATAGATGGGTACTTACGTGTTATAGCAGGAAATGGTGGAATTCCATCATCAAGGTTAAATGAATTAGAGCGAGATTCTCTTTTGTTTCTCTCGATTTTCCAAAATATTGTATCTAATGATAATGAAGATAATTGCAGTATATTTGATATTCCAAAAAATCAATATTTATTTTTGAATGATTTGGCAAAGATTAATGTTAATACAAGGAGGATATCGTTTTGGAATTGTCGGGGCTGGAGGACTGCACAAGATACGATTGAAACTTTTTATCGGCATCTGATACGGATATTTTAGGCCTGTTTGAAACTTTTTAGTCGAATTTTCAGTTGAAAGTATTTATGTTGAAGATTATAAATTTTTTCGCGTCGGTCGAAGTAGACAATGTGGTCTTGGGGTTTTGGTTGAAAATTGCATACCAGCTCGCACAAGGCTAGATTTTTTGCCAACGAATATTGAAATGCTTTTTGAATCTTGTGTTGTTGAGTGTTTTTTTCCAAATAATCAGAAACTGCTTATCACAGTTATTTATCGTATTCCGTCAGCTAGTCAGGTAGAATTTATAAATCGTTTTGAAACTTTGGTGGATAAATTAGCTAGTCTTAATACTCCTTATCTAGTTATGGGTTTAGTATTTATTAAATAAGCCTTGTATCTGCTAACCAGAATAGAATGGATAGAAACACTGTGCAGTTTTTAGTATGTTCGTTAGCTCATGGATTAAAGCCTGTATGTTTTATGCCATCCAGGATAATTGATAGGTCATTTTCACTAATTGATAACATTGTTTGACCTTACAGCGCCGTTAATATATATGGCATTCCTGATGATTCATGATCACTGCATAATTATGGCTGATTTTCCGCTTTATTTCCCGTATAATAAAAAGGTCAATCAAAGCGTCGAGACTCTTCGCATAAAAATCTGTTAAATTTAACAGAAGGGCTTAGTGACATTGAGTGGAGTCTAGTAATTAATGAAAAGAATCCAAATTAATCCTTCGATAAGTTTTATGATATATTGACTGAAAAGCTTGATTAATTTTGTCCGTATAGAATCCCAATTGGAAAGAGAAATGCTCCAAGAAAACCTTGTGTAAATGAGTTTCTTTTGAGGTTGATTAGTTATTATTAGTATAATTATTTCTGACCCACACTTTACAGAGGTACAATACGTGGAGTATCACGAGGAAAACCGTTTATATAAAATCAAAATGAAGTATCCTACTGAAATAAATATAATGCGTTTTAAGAATTATAAAAACCTGTTGGTAAGGACTCTTAGAGAAAGTGAAAGAGCTGATTCAAGGTTCAAGGTTTTATTTTTAATACCATATTTACACAACATATTAAATTCCCGACAGAGATAAAACTCGACAGAGTCGGGAACAAAAAACACTTAACACATAAATTTAAATTAATTGTGCCTCTACTAATATTCCACTTATAGAGATTTAAACCAAAATCTGCAATTCTCTATTTCAAACTACCCTTAAAAATAAAATACAAAACAATAGGTAACTCACATTTCCAGACTCCTCAACCCACCGAAAAAAATAAATAAAAAATTCCAAAAAAATCACTAACTTTATTCAACTCATCAACAGGGGAAGAGGGACCAACTCCTCCCCAAACACGCCATACAAAAGGAGGTGTACAGATGTATGTACAAGCACATACACACATATACCAATATACACATACATATATGTATACATACACAATAACAAATTATATCTTCATTAAGCATTCCTTAATTTTATTTTTTAGTGTCGATAGGGGAAGAGATAGATTACAATTTTTACCAAACTTATTCCATACTACAACTAAATTATTTCTTAGTGAAAAATGCGATCTCTCGGATTTAATCCTGGACTGTCGACATGAATCCACCTCATCCAATACCTATAACAGCTCAGATTCATAAGAATACGCAAGCTTAACATACTTAACAATATATACTTACGATACTTAACAATAAACAGAACTGACTGAAAAATTACAAACTGGTTAACTGGAAAGATATTCAATATAGCATACATACTCTGAGTACTTGATTTGCTTTGTAACGAAACAGGAGATAGAACATATTCTTTCAGTACTCGTAATCCTTTATTCTTTTGTCTCTGGAGTGGCAGTAGATGGCTTCTAAATGTATTGGAATAAACGAGTGGGCAATAATTAAGGTAAGAATGTGCTAAGCTAAAATAGACAGACCTCAACACATTATAAGGTAAAATAAACTTCAGGTGCCACATCATTCCAACATTTCTGCTTAATTTCAACTGAACATGGCTAATATGGTGCTTGTATAACAGGTTTTCATCAATGATAATTCCTAAGTAACGTACAAAGCTAACACGCTCAATACGCACGTTGTTTGAAGCCTCAGCCGACTGGCGTCCAGGATAAGAAGTTGAAGTCCGAGAGTAAATAATAAATTTCGTATTCCTAGTATTTGCTGTCAGACGATTAGACTTAAACCAGAACAGAATTCCATCAATTGACTGACATATATTTTGCCGAATTATCAGGTCATTGGGTCCAGAGACACTACACCCCGTATCATCAGCAAACAACACAGTAAGTCCGAGATCCTTTGACAAGTCACCCAAGTCATTGATAAAAATCAAGAAAAGCAAGGGGCCAAGTATAGATCCTTGAGGGAGCCCAAGGTTGTTCGACTGCTGCACTATTATGAAGATTAATTTCATAATTCTGATTCTCCCCGGAAAACTAGGGGTTTGATCAAGGATAAAATTGGATGAAATAAACAGTTGTCGCATCCCCAGGTATTATATGACATAAACAGTGAAGACGTTAGACGACCGCAAGCTGTTGCTAATATGTTTAGTGATTATTTTATCGGCGTTGGAAAATCTGTCGTTTCTGCAGAAACATATTTTTCTTCTTGCAGGATGCATAAACATTATTCCTCCCCCCCCCCTCTGAAGGTACAGTCATATTTCTGGCCCCAGTTAGTTTTACAGAATTCCATAAAGTTATTAAAAATATAAAAAGTGGTAATTCAGTGGGATATGATGGACTATCAACAAAGTTGTTAAAAAATATTGCTGGAGTTATTTTTGAACCACTTATACATATTTTTAATTTATATGTCAGTTCAGGTATTTTTCTAGTAGATGGAAAATTGCCCGGGTAATTCCGTTAATAGCGGCGAAGAATTAGGCAGCCATATTTTTGAAAATCCTAGCCACAATATACTTTTTGATGAATCCGCCCTTATTAGCAATGACCTAGGCATAAAGCAGGTAGTCCGAGAATCAATTGAAATCAGACTTAAGATTAATAATAATATTTCATTAAATAGGGACTTGGGGGAATATACACTAAATGCTCTATACACAAATTTAATTAAAAATGATCCTACAAAATATTTAAAAAAACCGATAGGCATTAACACAGAACCGGTCACAAAAAGACCTTTGAGGTTAGCTGCCAAAAAGGCTGGATTAGCAATAAGAACGTGTTTTTAATTTATTTTTCTTTCATCTCATTGAATCGCCTTGTTTTACCTTACTTTTTATCAGTCCTGGTTGAACTTCGCTGAAGTAAGGATGCTGGAACTGCTTTGAAAAATTTTTACTTTTTGGTTTTATTGGTCGCTTTTTGTTGTGAGTCTTTTTTCTTTCATATATTTTTGTCTTGCTGAGGACGGCCCTTGGACATAGGGCCTAAATATTCATTCAAATTATCTCCACTGTCTTGCAAAAACATTTCCACATTGTTCTTCGTAATTTTTTTGTTGTTTGGTAATTCCGTTACATAAAAAAGGTGATAAATCTGATGCAAATAATTTTCGTCTCATTGCAATTTTATCGCTTTTATCTAAAGTGTTTGAGAAAATTTTAAAAGAAAGGATTTCTAAGAATTTGGATAAGAAATTTTTTTTACCAAATACCAGTTGGATTTAGGGTAAACCATTCGACACAACATGCAGTTGCAGCTATTTTATTAGAATTAAATAATTGTTTAGATAATGATTTCCACGTGACTACTGTTTTCTACGATATTAAGAAAGCATTTGACACATTAAACCACGAATTTTTTTCTGAAAAAAGGAAAAATGCAGGCATAAGAGGGATAGAATTAGACTTAGTAAAATCATACCTATGTGGACGTAGTATTGCGGTAGATGTCAATGGAAAACTGTCTAATTTAAAAAATCTTAAGGATATTGGTGTCCCTCAAGGTTCAGTATTAGGTCCGCTCTTATTTTTGATTTATATTTATGATCTTCCACAAAGTTTGCAGGGGAATATTAGTCTTGCTATTCTATTTGCGGATGACACAGCTATATTTGTTAAAGCGAGTGATTCAACTACATTAATTAAAAATTTGATTGTAACTGTTACTTCAGTTAATGGATGGTTTGCTTCTAATAATCTAGTACCAAATTTTACTAAAAATAAATTTATGGTTTTTGGCCGTTCAAAACGCGCCACTCAATTGATTTCTTGTCAGGAGCTTCAGTGAGAATAAAATTTGTAGGGTTCAGTCATATCGTTATTTAAGAGTTTTTTTTGTCTTTTCGTAATCACATTGATCATTTAAGGGTTAAACTTGCCCAAAATATTGGGTCGATGTTCTGGTTTTGAAGTCAATAATATATTAAATGTTTATCGATTTAGTTTGAATGCCTCTAACGATCAATCTAAAGTTTCTTCAGTGCTAATACGCTTCAAAAATGTTGAATTAGCTGAAGTTGTTTTCAAAGCAAAGACTAAACTAGCAAAAAGTGGAATATTTTTGTCAGAATCGCTAACAAAAAAGCGTCGTGAAGTTTTAAATGCGGCAAGAAATTGCTTCGGTAAATTTAATGTATGGACTGACCTTGGGCAAATTTTGGCCAAACCACCTGGTCAATCAATGATACGAATGATTCGATCATTCGCGGATTGTGCTTAGATATGTTTTTATTTTTTTTTATTTTATTTTTTTTTTTGCATGTATATTTTTATGATTTAATACCATATCTAAAAATTTTTGTCATTTTTTTACGGGCAAATTAGGACCGCCCCCAGTGGTAGGACGGCTTTTTGAGCTTGAAAATAACCCGTTAGATGTTGTAAGCATAATTAATAATTCTATCGGACATGTCAATAGTGATTTGACCACAATGAACCACGCAGTAATGAGGAAATATGTTTCTAGTCTAATGGAGGCTGTCAAACGGGATGGATATTTTTCAGTGCTCCAGTTCAATGTTCAGGGTCTTTGTTCTTCAATTGACCATCTAAAACAGATTGTTTCTGATGGGCTACCTGACGTTGTTGGTTTATGTAATACTTTTTTTGATTTTAAAAATGATATGCTTTTGGATTTGCAATGTTATAAAATGGAACGACTGATTCGACAAAAGATGGCCAAGAGTGGTCTTGCCTTGTATATTTTTAATCATCCCCCATACTCTCTTAGAATGGATTTATCCAGAAATATCGAAGGTCTTTGAGTCACTTTTCGTAGATATTAAATGCGGATGTAAGAATTTAATTGTTGGTATTATTTATCGATCTCCTAGTGGCTCTATTCCACTGTTTCTACACACCCTTAATGATCTACTGGATATCATCCTAAAACAGTCGACTGAATTAATTATTATGGGAGATTTTAATATAAATTTGATGGATAGAAGGTATTCTGTATCTTTTGATTTTCTGTCGTCCATGCTTGCCGCAGGTACTTTACCTTCTGTATGTATCCCATCTCGCATAACAAAGAGTACGTCATCTCTGATTGACAATATTTTCTGTACGGCCACCTTGATCCAAAATCATGTTTAAATGAGCGACATTTCTGATCATTTCCCTGTTTACTTTAGATACTATTTTGATGAACTGACAATTGAGAGGACTGGTGAGTCTGGTAAGAGGCCTTTTCGGTTTGGTGAAGTGGAGTTGATGCTTCTTAGGTCAAGATTGGCAGAAATTTCTTGGGGTGGCTTTGAGAGTGATTCTGATTTTGGTAATTTATTTGATACTTTTTATGAGTCTATTAAAGAAGCTGTTATTGATATTTGTTTTATTTTGCCTTCTAATCGTAAGTCTAAGAATGCTTTTCCTCTAAATCCTTGGATGACCCCTAGTCTCCTTAGGAGTTGTAGGAGAAAAAATTATCTCTGGAGGGCCTTTAAGTCTGCTAGCCCTTCAATGAAAGTTATTTGCCTTCAGCGATTTAAAATTTATAGGAATATTTATAATTCTGTGTGTCGAAAGGCCAAGTCCCAGTATTATTTTAATTATTTTTCAGATTGTGGTAAAGATGTGCGAAAAACTTAGCAGGCTATAAATTCTGTGCTTAGGCCCTCTTTTCAGTCTCCATCAGCCCCTTCTTTTTTGGATCTCGATGGCAAAATCATCGAAGGTGAACTGAATGTTCAAGATGCATTTACTTCATATTTTGCGAATATTGGTAAAAAGAACCGCTACGGCTGTTAGTTCTTCTCCTTCAAGATCCAACTTCAGGTCTTATCTTGGGCCACCTTGTATGAAGTCAATGTTTTTGGAACCAGCGACGGAGAAAGAAATTGCTAAAATTGTTATGGGATTGAAAAATTCTTCGTCGTCTGGCCCTGATTATAACAACAACAACAACTGTTATTTGCCTGTTATTTGGCCTTGTTATTTGCCTTTTGCCTGTTATTTCAAGCAAATTTATGGTCCTATGTCAATTTTAAATTCTTGGTCAACCTTCTTGAGACCATAGGCGGGTCTGCCTTCTTTGCCTCTTTTTTGAATTCTTGATCAGCATGCCTAAGGCTCTAGGCAGGCATGCCTTTCCAAAAACTAACCTGACAAGTATATGTCCAATAAGAGAGTCATTCATACTCCTGCCATTTACCCGTGCCCCAGCCATTTAAACATTTGCCTCTCAATTACTTGGACTATCTGTCTTGGCTTTTCTCTGTCTACAATTACCCAGCCCAGTCTTGATGCAACCTATTGCCCAAAATACTTGATAAATTCAATTCAAATAACAGGCAAATAACAGGCAAATTAAGTTCTATTATTTCTCCCTTAACAAAACTTATTAACCTCTCCTTTCAGCATGGTATTTTCTCGAGTAGTCTCAAGCCTGCTCGAGTCATCATAGTATATAAGGGGGGTGACGCGAAATGATCCAGCCAACCATCGACCAATTTCTTTGTTGTCTGTGTTTAACAAAATATTTGAGAAGGCGATGCTAACTCGTCTTAATAATTTTCTTACTTCTAAAGATGTTTTTCACGATTTTCAATTTGGTTTTCGAGCAAATCATTCGACTGAGCATGCTTGTGCAGTTTTACTGAATTATCTTCATTCTGCCCTAGACTCCCTTTTGATTCCTGCTGCTTTATTTCTGGATGTTCTTAAAGCCTTTGATTCTTTAACCCACAGTTTCTTCTATTTAAACTTTCTCATTTTGGCGTGAGAGGTAGTGCGTTTTATTGGTTCAAGTCTTTTATGTCTGGTAGAATAATTTCTGTTGATCCACTTTTTCGCTCACCATCAAGTGTTGATCAGGGGGTCCCTCAAGGGTCAGTTTTAGGACTGTTACTGTTTTTAATTTATATAAATGACCTAATTTTTGAAGTTAGAAATAAAAATCCTCTTTATTGCTGTCGTCTATGTCGTCCAACAGTCTCCCGTACCCATAACTATAGTTTGCATACCTCGGATTCTCTTATATCTTTTGCCGATGATACCACCCTTATTACTTCTGGGAGAACAGAGGATCAGGTTCGTACAAAGCTAGTGGACCTCTTCGAGAGAGTTTCAATTTGGTTTGATGCTAACTCTCTTGCCTTAAATGTTTCTAAAACTAGCTTTTTAAGTTTTTTCTCGTATATCTCAGGCTTTTCCTCAATTATCTGAAATTCATATATCCAAAGGCTTTATTAGTAGACCAAAAGATGGCCATGTCCGTTTCTTAGGTATCCTTCCAGATAAAAATTTATCTTTTAAACACCATATTGATTTGATTAAAATGAAGGTATGCAGAAACCTCGGTATTCTAAGAAAACTAAAACATATTTTTCCAGGACCAATTCTATGAATCCTATTTCATAGCTTAATTCATTCTTATGTTTCCTATTGTCCATTCGTATGGATGTCTACTCTCCCTTCTTTTCTCAAACCGCTTTCGAATACTTACGATAAAGCTATAAATCTTATCCAGGATGCAAATCGTTCGGCAACTAAACCGTTACTTGATATTAAAAAACTTTATATTCTTTTCTGTGAGTCTTTCGCTTTTCTTCGGCTCCATGGTGATATTTCTAGGTCCCTTAGATTTACGTCTTCTTTTGTATCTGATCGGTCAAATTATCAACTCCGTAATTCTCTAAATATCCAAATTCCCCATACACCAACAATAAGATCCGATTTTAATCCTCTTGTTGCGTTTCATTTGACGTGGAACACCCTTCCCGATTCGGGTCGAAAATGCCACTCGTTTGGCACCTTCAAAAGACTAGTAAAAAAATATTTGTTTTCATGTGATTAATTTTCTTTACTTTTGCCTGCTGGCAATAGTTTTTTTCATTTAAATGTTTTTCGTTTCTGTTATTTCTTTTTTTTATTTTTTTTTTTATAGATGTTGTGATTCTTTGCAGTTTGATAAAGCTTATTTAGTGAACTCTCCTTGTTTTTGTTTTCTTTCTCCATTTTATGAAGCAAATGCTTTACATGTTAAGAGTTTAAATGCTTATGTTTATATGGTTAAATGTTAATTTTATGTTTATATTGTCTAAATGTTAAGCGTTTAAATCTTTAATGTTTATGTGATCTTTTCATAATCCCCCTCCTACAGGCCATGGAGCCTTTGGGGGGATTTGTAGATTGTTATGTAATTATTTTACTGATATATGGAAAATAAATCTATCTATCTATAAATCTATCTATCTATATTCGGAGTGGGCGGGGAAATTCTCGTTTTTTCGTTTTTTTCGCTGACACATAAAACACATACAAAACACATAAAAGGCATTTTTCAATGAAAATGCTCAAAAATCTTATTTTCAAATTTAAAGATGGAGAAAAAAATTAAATTCTAAATTAACATCACTGATCTGAGAATACAAAGGAATTTCGACTCCGGAAAGCAGTCTATGAAATTAAGACATAAAAATGTGGATGTGTGATAATCTTCTTTATGCTGTAGGCGACTTTTGAGAGGGCAAATAATACCACAGGACTAATTTGATTTTTTTTGTTAGCATTTTTGGTACTGTGAGGTATATCATAAGTGTCCAAAATGTTGGTAGTCCTCTATCCTGGTTGAAGATTATTTTTTGAAACTTTGTTTGAAAGATTTATTAAGAAACTACGTTTTTTCCGAGAAAAAGAATAGAGGATAAGATCCTTCAGAGACATTTATGGTGCACAGGAAGTCGACAATTGTTGATGTTTCAGTAGCTAAATCTTTTTTACAGACACCGGTAACAAGACTGTTGCCCAACCTTGGTAGCTGGGATGACCTCTGGCCCAGAGAAAAGTAAAAACCAAATTTAAAACGAATAGAAATTACTATGAATGAAGCAATGGAACTGAAAATAAACTGGAATAACAACGAACAATGAAGCCAAACTTAAAATGATTAGGAATTACAGTCTAGTGCTAAGATATATGTCGGATGCGGCCGCTTCTGAAAGGTAGTGAGAAAACTAATGAATAGTTCAATCATAATTGTTATCTAGCCAGTTGATTTTCAGTACTTTTGAAAGAAAGAAACTATTGATGAAGTTTATTAACCATCACCCAAATAAAATAAAATTGATCGCTACAAATAAGTTGATGTCGAAAAAATAGTTTCTTAATGTGTAAGCAGTACTTATTATTTTCACTTAGGGTAAAAATGGTGCCGGAGATGCAACTCGAAGAATATTATATGAAAAATAGGCTGGGATTGATTTGTCTTTTTTTTTGTTTTTTTTTTAGTAAGCCAAATAAGCAGAATTACCTTTTTTTAATAAAATCATACATTCATTATATAATACTACTCATTAAGTTCATGAAATATTCATCAAATCACACTACATTACGTAAAATCACAAGCGTGTCATGGTGAGAAACTTGCGGCTTCTAAAACTTGCTTGACATCGTTTTCAATATTAAGAGAAAGCAGTGTTCTCGATAGGGACGGTTGTCAACAAGCTTTTGTACGTCTGGCTTCTAAAATTTACTTGTCATCGTTTTCAATTTTGAGAGAAAGACGTGCTTCCGATAGGGACGCTAGTCAACAAGCTTTCTCTGCAACAGAAACCTTGTAAAAAACTGCAGGGTTCGGAACTTGATCCCGGCGATGAGATTATGCAAAAGTATATCCATACTAACCCGAACAAGAAGAAGAAGAAGGAGAATATAAAAGAATCGGAAACCTGTTCTGCTATACAAAACTTGCAACGAAGCGCCGGGCTCAGAATTTGATCCCAGTGATGAGATTGTGCGAAAGCGTCACCGTACTAATCGAAACAAGAAGAAAAGAAGAAGAAGAAAGGAAATTGTCAGAAGTTTCATCGGAGGTGCAAAACCGAAAGGAAGCTCGGATTTTTTTTTTTTTTTTAACGATTGACGGTAAGATATTGCTTCCGCAAGAGATGAGTTCAATTCATTACGAATTTCAAGAAAGAAAAGAAAAAAAAACAGTCAACAATCATGGCGATGTGTTTATTTCCTTCTCGTTTATCTATTAATGAAGGTTTGATATATCCTGCTATGTGTATGGTTTTAAAATTCGTCTGAGCCGGTTTCGATCCAGTATAGGGCTTTTGTGCTTTTATTGAAACTTCCAGCCACTTGCTTCCATCACAAACTAGGTTATACTGCTGTCTTTCTAAGAAGAAATGTCTTGCCCGACTGCTTGAATAAGAATTTGACTAGACTCAGAGGGAAGAAAGATGTCTAAACCCTTTGGATTCCTTTTATTTTCTGTTACTAAATTGTTAGCAATAATTTCTGTTCAGTATTTTTCAATCCTTTTTTTCGTCCGAATCAGTTTTCCCCGCCTGGTCATTTTTCTTAAATAATAATTCTTCAAGTTTTATCTTAATTTTATTTCAGGAAATTTGTTCCTCGCCAAAAGAAAATTATAATAGACTTTGAAGCAATCGATTGGAATTATCCCAACCAGGATCTTGGTCAGAAGACAGACGAAGCAAGATCTGCTGATGGACTTGAGAATCTCACTTTAGAAGACTGTGCTAAGTGAAATTGATTATTTATATTTTACTGTTTTTTAAGTTTTCTTCGTTTTTTAAGACAATTGGTTGTACTTTCATTTTGGCTTTTATTGTATTACTCTTGATACGATAAATACAGTAATCAGTATTTTACTAAAATCAGACTAAGAGCAGAATCATACGATCAGAATCATAAATGAACGCTTTGCCAATTACAATGGATTCAGACGATGGTTGACAATGGCTCCTGATTGGTAAAATTTATAATTTTAGAAGTAGGTCTAGTCTTAGCTGGATGTTTGGCCCTTATGTGAATTCACCAAATACTAAATTTTACGTGGGAAAGGAAGCTTTGTCAAGACATATACCTTGGCATAGAAACCAAACATTTATATAAAGGCTCTTTCAATCGCAACTGATAAAAACGGTTATAGAAGATCTGGTTAGTTAAACTGTCATTGAAGTCTAGCCAGATATAATTGTGAGCGCTCCTCCAATAACAAACTGAACGCTTTGCAAAATCCCAAATGATAGAGAATGATGACAGAGAAAGGTTCCTGATTGGTGTTTGCAATCCTAGACAGTTCTAGACTTAGAACTGAAATAGACTCTGGAATTCTAGTTCTAGATTTAGCGGGTTGCTTGGAAGTCTAGCTAGACAAACATAGGACAATACTGCTTCACTTAATCAATGGGGTACACGGTCAGGTAGCACTTGGATGATGTTAGAAACGTAAAACACAGTCCTGTTGGCTTCGAAGCCTCACATTTTAGCCATCGAGCATACTTTTCATAATTACAAGTCAATAATTTTCTACTAAAATATTTATTTTTAAGTGAATTGTCCTTGCAGTTAAATGAATATTGTGTGACTAATAGCTGTTTTTTAACATGTTTCTTTAAACAACGACCACCATTTATTTGAGCCTGAGCGTGTAACCTTCAGCGGAACAAAGGGTCCTAGAAAATTGGGAGGGAGCTCAGTCACACGAAAATCAAAAGTTCGAGTGTCTTTTTTAATTGACCAAAAAGATTTGAGGATAATTAGCAAACCTCCCTCCCGTGCCCATTATCCCCCAAAGAGATCCGATCGGAATTTGAAACAGCCATTCGATTCAACATAAATGAATGGTCAAATAACTATACCTTTGGTGATGATATGACCCTCCTTAGTCCCTGGGGAAAGGGTTGTAAGTTGCGCAATTTGCCCATTGTTCGCTTATAATATTTATTATTGGGAAATATAAGGACTTTTTTTAGGGCAGGGGGAGAGGGAATTTCCCGCGGGGGGATTTTCCACACAAAGGATTTTCCATGGGGAGGAGATTTTTTGGAGGGAATTTTTCAGGGGAAATATTACACAGGAAGTCGGGTTTCTCGGCATCATTTGAAAAAAAGTTCAGAAATTAAATTTTAAAAAAAACAAGCTTTTTCAACTGAAAGTAAGGAGCAAAATTAAAATTTTAAACGAACAGAAAGTACTCCGTATAATTATGAGGGGGCTATCCCTTCCTTAACTTTCGCTCTTTACGCTAAAGCTTCACTTTTGGTCAATTCTTTAAGAAGACTGCTCAAACACAATGGTCGTTGAGTTTGAATGAAATACATTTTTAAAGAAATCTAAGACTTCAACGGAAAGTGCGAGGGAGGAGGAGGGGCAGCCAAGCTCCTCAAGGGGGCAGCCCCCTTAATCATGTACGATTAATTTCTCTTTGTTTTAAGTTTCAAACTTATTTGTTTTTTCATTTAACAGTCAGCGGCATTGGCTGACTTTTTTTTTATAAGTCAATTTACCTTGGTCCTTTTCACTAATACCAATTATTGTCTTTACCTTTTTTCTGTATTTGTTATTTTTTATGTTTTAACAATTAAAACCCCTCTGCTAAGAATACATATCGTTTTTAAGGAAATACAGATGGCCTTTAAGCAAATTAGACCATGCATGTACGCATGTATTTCTAGGGGTGGGTCATTAATAAAAGAATAAATTTAGGATTTCAGAAGGGCTGGCTCCTAGCCCTCCCTCCTCCTTGCGTATATCCTTGATTTAGAGACATTTTGGAGTGAAGGGAAGGAGTAGCACCACTTTCATTTATAAGCCTTGAGATGTTTTTGCTTTTGGGTGTGTATGATTTTTGCTGATGCTACGTCAAATGAAACCTTCATTTTAGGTTTGTTTTGGGTGGTAAATTCATTTTAATTTAGTCCATTTTAGGATTCACTTAGTGGTCTAGAGTAGTATTTCTTATCTACATGTTTGACGTAATTAATGATTTAGATTTTTCTTCGTTTTGGGTCTCATTTATTACTTGACATTATCTCTGATCGTCTTGGTTTTAATATAGGTTTTTACTTTTCTTTGAAGGACTTGACATCTTTTTCAAAGCCTTTAAAAAAAAATTTTAGTTAGGGAAGAATATATATGCTCTATGACCATGACACGGCAGAATCAACAGCAAAAGCTAAATATACACCGATAATAATTTCTTTGGAAACAACCAGGGCTGGATTCATTCTCAGTTCGAGCCGGAAATAAACCTTTCTTTTACTTTTATTAATTAAAAAAAAGCTTTCTGAAAAACGTGTTTTTCAAAGAAAACTCGAAACGACGGGAAATTACTATTAAAGAATAAATGAAACCCTAGACAAACAGAAATAAAAAAGAAAAATTATCATAGCAAACATAACGATAACAGATAGCCTACTAATAAAGATAAATCTTAAAATGGATAAAGACTTAATTGAATATTCAAGTCAACTTTGAAACAAACAAAATTGTCACAAACAGGAGTTTGGCTACTGCCATTGTCTCCGTCCCTTAACTTTAAAAGTCTAAAGCCTATTGTGTCATTTGTGTTTCATTAAAAATTATATATCTTGAACTGTAGGGTTTTGTTTTTTAAAACATCGACGACAAATAAAAGATAAATCACTATAATAATCAAGATGACTGGAGATAACTAATGAAAGTAAACTGAGCGTTTGATATACAGGCCTACTGAAATTAATTCCTGGAAACTCAGCAATTCAGGATTTTATTTTACTATAATTTTCATTTTTCAATGTTGTAAATACAAAAGGCAATATTTGTAATGTAATTCGTTTTCAGTAAAGTGCAAATAATACGATAAATTTTAGATTTTAAATCTAAAATTTTAAATCTGACACGATAAATTTTATAAATTTTAGGTATTTTAAATACCTAAAATTTTTTTGTATTTTTTTTTTTTTTTTTAGTTTGAGTTGAATATTCTTTAATTTTTAATCGTTTGAAGATTTGTCTGCATTAGAACCTGCTATTTTTATGTTTGCTACCTTCGATTTTTTGTAATTTCTGTTCATTTTGGGTTTTATTTATATTTTAACAGTCGTTTCTGGTCGTTTTGAGTTTGGATTATCATAAAATTTATTTCTGCTGATCTTGAGTTCAGTATGGCTCTGCTTTCCTTTTTTCTTAAAATTAATTTGAATGTAAAATTTTTCTTATTGGTTAATATAACGAATATTTTTCTAGTTTTTCACGTCTCTAGCATAAGAATTAAAATATCTGGTTCCTTTGTTTTGATTAGTGTCTTTTGATTTAGTTCAACATCTCCCTAGACATTCCCTGAAAGTTTCAACTAAAACCCCCTTCTGACAGCCGGAATGCACATAGTATGTTTTGATTGAGCTCAATATCCCCCTAATCATTTTCCGAAAGTTTCGACTTAAATTCATTGTTCCTGAGATGTTGCGCACACCATTTTAACAAGCTGGGCGGACTTAGTATATTTTGATTTAATCCCCTGAAAGTTTCAACTAAATGCCGTTAGTCCATCCATCATCAGATATTGCACATGCGCACTCTTGACAACCAGGATGCACATAGTTGTATATTGATCAAGTTCAACACCCCCCACAACTCTTGAAGTTTCAACTTAATACCCTTAGCTACTCTTGGGATTTTTCATCCTCCTCAAAATTTTCTGAATGTTTCAATTTAATATCCTTCTCTAGCTGTTCTTAAAATGTTTGAGATATGCAGTTTTGACAACCTGGATACATATAGTGTCTCTTTTGAATTTGTTTAACATCTTCCTTAACATACAATGAAAGTTTCAACTTAATACCCATAGCTATTCCTGATTTCAATATAGATACGCTCAGGTATACCTTTTTGGCAACTTCAATGCACCTGATGTCTTTTAACTGAGTGAAATATCCCTATCAATATCCAATTTAGTTTACAATTTAATATCCTTAGATTTTCGTGAGATGTTGCAGATAAGCCATTTTGACATTCTAGATGCACTGTGCCATTTTCAACCAGTTCTTGTTACTAACTGTAAGCAAGGAGCAATGCGGCTAAAGAGCAACCAAAACTTTAAGAAACAGAGTCTTGATAACAATAGATACATAAAAAAAA
>JAQQPU010010669.1:16286-28547 GCA_029168905.1 Artemia sp. Kazakhstan ARC1039 | reverse complement strand
AAAAAAAAAAAAAAAAAAAAAAAAAAAAAAAAAAAAAAAAAAAAAGATCTAAAGCCGAATTTTGCATAAAATTATGTCACAATAACTTATTCCTTGTTTATTTATTATTTTAAAAGGCTTAATCCAGTTACTTTTGTGAGGTGGTTTCACGAAGGTAACTCCAAATTGTAAATTTTAAGCAATTGTATATTATATTTTTAGGTGAGTCTATTTTAATTTTATGTATATTTTTTAGTTTTAGTTTATTTTTTTTTGTCTACGCTGAAGACACCTTGTTTGATACGGGCGAAATATTCGTTTTTATTTTTTTTTTCTTCGTTTTCATTTACTGGCCATAGACCCGTCTGTCGTATTTATATTTTGTCAATTATATTTTTAACTAAAAAATATACTGCATTATCTACTTATCGCTTTTCAGCGTCCCATTTGAGCCATTACTGAGAAAAGAAAGTATTTTAAGTGCCAAGGATAATTATCAACAAGCAAATTTATTTTTGAGCATTGTTCTAAAATACCAAGATATTTTTTTACGTTCGGTTAGGCTATATCTTCCAAGATAAGTTCTAACTACTGGCGTTGACATCTATCCCTAAACGCCATTAAAAATCATATTTAATAAGATGGCAAAGCGAAAATGTGCTTCCAGGGAAAAAACTGTCTACCATCTACCGTCACTTACCAGTAGCAAATCAGCATAATATTAAACGTAAAAACAAAAGAAATATATAAATAACAATAGTATTTTATGTCCTTTTTTTATCAACAATTATTTTATATCTGTTACTCAACTTTTTTAATCCCAACATTGTATCTGATGTCACTACTGCCAGCAAGACCATATCCAGGATTTTTGTTCAGAGGAAGGGGGGGGGAGTGAAAAAACAATACAAAAACACATCAAAATTTATGATATGCATTTTTGTAACTTTTTTACAAGTCGGCCATTTTTTGGCCAGGAGGGGGGGGGGTTCAAATCATGTAGCTTCCCGCTGTATAGGGCCTTGGCTGCTAGGCTAAAAAAGAATATATACAAACATCAAGTTTAGGGACATTCGAATAAGGTAATAATTAAAGTATACTATAAATAAAGAATGCTTTCAAGAAATAAAATTCAGCTTCTGAATTTTCCATTTCCTTATAAAAACTTGATAAGTCAATAGTGAACTTTATATCTACATATTACTCATTACAGAATTGTCGTAATTAGGATTTATATTTATGTGACAACACTGACAAAATAGTTCTGTAAATCGCCGCTTGATTAAATTACTTTTTTTGTTATTAAAATCTTGGTACTTATACACACTACAACATAAAATCTTCACTCTCCTCAGTGGCGTCAATTGGAGAGGGAGGGAGTCAGGGTGAGCATTGGCCCCTCAAGATTCCACCCTAGACATTTAAAAACACCGATTTTCTGTTTCCATTGGAAAATCGAGAAAAAATAGCCGTCTTTGGTGCTCTCGTTGAAAAAATATAAGAAAGAACAAAATCCCCAACCCCCAACTTCCATGAATCGAAGCCACTGACTCAGCTTCTGAATTCAGAATCATTCAAATAAAGCTAAGAAGCATCAGCTTTACTTTGCTTCTTTTAAAGCCACTTCCAAGGATGGACCTAGAAGTGGAAATTTTAACAGTTAGTCTTCCAGAAAATATTTTTGTGCCCTTTATCCCAACACAAAGCGCCTTTCCTTGGAAACAAATTCCTGTATATAGATCAACAGAAATTTCCCAACTATCACAAATCCAATTCAGATGAAGTGGAGACATCTTTTTTAATCCCTTTCGTATTCTTTTTCAACAACCTTTTTGTACACTCGACATTAAACACATAAAAAACAACAGATTTGAAAATATCAACAGGCCATTCCAAAACTAGTAAAATACAAATAAAAGTGACCTGTCTTACCTTGAGCATTTGTGAAGGCTCCGATAGTCTTTGTACGGCTGTTGGTTGACCTTCAATTTGAGTAGAAGGAATCTCCATTCCCTCGTCCATTGTTTCAGGGAACATAGCAGCGCGCACTCTTTGAGACCTTGTTTGGCTCAACTGTGAATTCATTTCTGCAGAAAAAAACAAGAAAATTTACTGAAGCTTCCAGACATCACTGCATACCACCACAGTAGCACATGGGTTTGACAGTTAGGGAGATGGGCTGCATACAAGATTAACTCACTTTTTAGGCAATCATTTTTTTTTTTACTTTTTCACAAGGAGTCTTCAGAGCCATCTTCGAGGGATGGAACTAGTAAGTCTTTATACTGGAATACCCTACACCGTGGGATCACAAAGGGGGTATCAATACCCCTGATGGTGTTTTAGGCCCTCCTTAAGGGAAGAGGTAAAAAATTATTTATAGATAACAAGAAAACAGATGGTAGACACCACCCAATTGAAACTTTATCCAGAGCTATGGTTAAACATGTTTATTTAGACCGTAGTCTAGAAAATAAATAAAGTGTGGGAAAAAATGTTGGAATGCTGAAAAATATGTAAACGTTGGAAAAAATTAACATCCGGTTTTCGCAGGGTATGGTTGTATGTTCCCAATCACATTTGGGTAGAGCCTTTCTCACAAAGATTTATGTAGCCCTGTCACATATACTGCACTTACTACTGTTTTGCCGAATATTTAGTAAGGCTGATCATCTTAGAATAAAATGTTCTTCACGGACCATAGCTGCGAGTCCTCCGCGGACCATAGCTCACACCCTATGAAAAAAATATAGTCTATCAGCTATGTCAGCTTAATACTCATACCTGGCGATGAATGACTAAATCTAATTATTTTTATATTTAATGTTTGTTGTAGTTTTTAAAGTCTTGATTTTCTTTTCCTTGTTTTAACGTGCTCCATCTGCTTACTTTTTGTACAATGGGTTATAAATACATACATACAATAAAAGCGCCAAGAGGCAAACTAATGTATTTCTTGCATTCAATATTAGCTTAATCCTTCATATGGGAAGTGTCAAATGGAAAAATGTATAGTAGCAATTTGTTACCACCTTACAGAATTACATTTATTAATGATTTTAAAATAGTGTGTATTTGAGCACAAGTTATAAACATCACCTTAAAATAGCAAATTAAAAATGAGATAAAAGGTTATAAATTAATAAAAATATAACAACAAACATTTTATTTAAAGAGGATTAAATTAAATTTTTGTTTTGAAATATTAAATATAATTTAGACAAATTCAGTTTGTTTCAACATTTAAGCCTGAGGCCAAAACTTCAATCACTCGATTTTATGCTTTCGTTTCGTCAGTATCATCATTTAAGGTTACTTATAAGTTAAGCCTGATATATTACTAACAAAGGGAACAGATACAATAAGAGACATAACTGATAGTAAATACTTTTTTCTTCAAATAATAACTGTCAAAAACTACAATAACAGACGGAAAAATACGAAGAATCAAAATGGCAATTTACTTTGATTGCCACCATAACTTCATAGACTTACCATCAACTTGATCAGATGTATAGCCAGCATTAAATCCGGATCCCATATCAAACAGCATTGGCTCTCCTGTATCCATTTCGTCATCGCCACGGCCTAAAAATTTAACAGATTACAATGGATTCGAAAACAATCATGGTTTCAGATTGCTAGGGGGTTGGGTCTGAAACCAAAAAAGGGGCAGTTTTATGCACTAACTGCGATATGTCCTACATTTTTCTGAACCAATTTTAGGGAGAGGAGATCCTTCCCATGTATTCCCTGTATGCGATGATAGAACTATAGTGTTTTTATATTATTTTTAATATTTCCTCTAAAACAGTCACTTGGCAGTATGAATTAGTACTTCTACCTCGTTTTTTCCCCACAAATAGTACACATCTCACCCTACATCCAGTTCAATATGAATCAACATTTTGGCTAAAACTTATTACGAATACTACTACTAACAACTCCAAGCAGCATTAAGCTTCCTGGAGCCAACGCGGCTGTACACACTCCTCCCCATTCGCAGGGCTCTTAATTGAATCTATCCAAAAAAGAGCACTGCGAATGATGTTTAAGGAAGCTAGGGTTCGATACTCTTTTTTTCTAAAAAAAAAAGAAGCCAAATTGGTACCACTTGAGTGCAGGAGAGTTCTGTTGTGTCTTGGTTTTGCAAAAAATGCAATAGCAAACCCTTGCACGGAAAATATTTTCCCCAATAGACACTCCCCAACCGGATTTCGACCACCTCGGATTGCTTCTGAACCCATTCCTATGTTGTCCTCCATTCGCTGTTTTATCTCCAGATATGAAAAACAATTGTCCCCTTCATCTCGAAAAAAATCAACAAAACATCTCGATAGTTTTCCCATTTTAATTATTTCTTACTGTTGTTGCCCAAGTTTTGTATTTTTGTTTGCTGCCCCCCCCCCCCCTTTATATGTCCCTTTAAATTGTTTTTAATTGTATATATTATCTAGTTCTTTTTTAGCTTTATCATTTATTTTACTTTCTTAACCTAATCTGACACTGCATTTTAGTTACTTTGACAAAGGAATGATTTTTCATTCTGTTATAGTTGTTTTGGCACATTGTTTGCCAGTTTTTCAGTTTTCTTGTTTTTTTTTTAGGATTTTTTTGTTTGTTTTGCTTTTTTATGACTCCAAAATTTGAATTCGGCCCTTCGGGGCTTGTGATAAAAATTTTCAAAATAAATGTTTCATCCTTGTTAAGATCTTCACTCGTTACTCCCTCCGATGAAACCCTTTCTTTCTTACTTCTTTTACTTTCTGATATTCATTTTTTTCTAGTTCCTAACCAGCTAGAGATACCCAAAAACAAAACTTCTGGTAACCAATAATCTTTATCGACAACACGCGTCCTTAGCATTTCATTAATCATGGCCCTAGACAGTGGGACAGAACAACGTCTTTTGTAGAGTGTATTGTTTGGTAAACAATTGTTCAAACGAGTACCTCAAACTATCCTTAGACTTAACTTTCCTTAAGACTAAATCTTTAATCCTTATATCCTAATCCTAAATCCTTATCCTCAAAACTTCAGAGTAAACTAACCTTAGACTATCCACTGGAAAAAATGCAGTTGCGTCTAGACAACCACTTAAGTCACACTAGACTTATCATTGTTACAATTTCTTCTAGCACCATAATCTTAGTTCTTATGCGGGGCTCCCATGGCATCAATAAAGTTAATAAAACTTCACACAAAGTTAATAAACTGTTTTCCTCATATATCTTTGTTGACTTTATTGTTGTTGGAAAAAAGTTGAATTTTTTTTATATTTTTCAAAAAAGTCCAAGAAGTTCAGCAAATAGGAGAAGACTTGTAGAAAATTTCAAATAAACCACACAAAAATAAGTGTCAACATATTCATATATGATAGAATATACTCGTTTTAAATATTTTGCTTGGTAAAAGAATAAGGGTTAGACAAAAAAAAAATATTTTCATCTAAGCCTTACTCATTAAAAGGAAAAACAAAATGTTTGAGTAGATGGTATTCTCAGCTCCACGTCCGATTGATTCAGTTATTTGTTACAAAAATTGCTGTAAAGTCAAAAAGGTGAAATTCTTGTGAGCGGGACAAACTATATGGTGCATAATTTCATGAAAACTGTATTGACTTTGTTGACGCTATGAGCCCCGCATTAGATTAATCTTTCAAGCGCAAAACTCCTTCTTCATTTGCTATTCTATTCTTAGACATTCACTGCATCTACCATCCTTACAAATAACGCAAGCTAGCACGATTTTCTAAACTAAATTAAGGATTTTAGCACTATTGTTTTGAAAATAAACACCGTACTCTAACATATGGTATTACAATACATTTTCATGCTAAGATTATTTGAAAAAGGTAAACAGTTTGTGATAATGAAGTGTTGTTAAAGAACAACCCACGCCAATAGCATCCAATATACTTGAATACAGTATGTCCTCCTTACTTAGGTCCTCCTGAGCCATCTGGGGCGCATAGGGCATCGACGAAGCCTCGGTAAACGTCACGTATTGGCACTGCGGCAAGTACATCCTCCCACTGGGGATGTAGTGAAGTGTGAGCACTAAGTAGATCACGATCGTACGTGCGTCTGAGCGTGTTTCTCAGTCTTCCCCTCTGTCGACGCCCACGCGGCTGCTATTGTGAACCTGGTTTGGGATTCTTGAGTCCTCCATCCGAAGGACGTGGCCAAGATAGCTCCATCTCTTCTTCTTAATCACTTCAGTAATAAGCGGCTGGCCAGTTCTTCTGCGGACCTCAATGTTGCTGACTCTTTGACGCCAACCAATATTCAGCACGCGTCTCAAATACATGTTTTCGAAAGCTGTGAATCTTTTCTCTGTCCCAACATCTAGTTTCCAGCACTCACTGGCATACAATAGCACGGACAAAACGTTGCTATTAAGAAGTCACAGCTTTAGTGCAAGCGAGTACTTCTTTGATTTTCATACTGGCTTAAGTTTGTTGAAAGCAGCGTTTGCCATGCCAATTCTTCTCTTGACCTCATTTTGCACTTCTCCTGTGTAATCGACCCAGCTTCCGAGGTATTTAAATTCATGGACTTGTTCGACTCTACAATTTTTGTTCAGGAGCTCGACTGGCGAGCCTGATGTTGCCATACAGTATGTGCATCAGCAAAATCCCCATTTTATACTGATTCCAAATATGTAAAGTTAATTCAGTTTAAAAGTACCCGACAAACGTTATAAACATAATAAATTTCCATAATTTCCGAAAAAATGTGGAGGGGGGAACACTCAGTAACAGTACAATCCTAATGAAAATTAGAGGATGACAAAGAACCACCAAACAAACTTTCATGTCCCTAACTGAAAAAAAATAAATAAGATTAGTTCTGCAATTATATGTAGATTAGATTAGACTATAGGGTTAGTTTGACTTTCTTTAAATTGATTTTGTTAACGATATGTTTAATGTGAAAACAGCTCCGCATAAAGTAGCTCCTCCTCCCGTTGGCTAAAGTAAACCGCGTCTTACTTTCAGGGTGTTCTTTTTCTGCCCAAGAGTCACTATTGGATTATTTAAATAACAACTAAATCATATAATACCATTTATTATTTTTTTTGCTCTCTAGCATGGCGCTGCGTTGTCGTATTATTATTATTATTTATTGAAAGCCTGTCTTATTACAGAAAGGAAACGGTAGAGCACTATTAAAAAAAGAAAAAAAAGATCACTATGCAACTATTACAATGTAACTAGTGTAGAAGGAGTTGGTTCCAAGCATGTTTTAACAACAAAAATGACGGAGCACAACAGAAGGGCACTATACTTTCTAGGACGAAATACAATTAGAAAACACAGAAATAATGAAGAGCACCGGCACTTGTAACAAAAATGAAGAAAATGAAGAAGAGGAGCTATGACAATAGCAGAGGAGCTATGAAGAAGAGGAGCTATAGATGTGGCTAGTGTAGAAGGAGTTGTTTCCAAGTGTGGTTTGTAATCTTTTGGTTGTGTTTTTCTATGAGCCTAACAACAGCTATAGTCTGCTATGTGAAGATCTGCTATGTGAAGTCTATTTTAAGATAGATAAATTGTATTTCATACAAATATAAATAACATAAATAATTAAATAAAGCCAACAGGGAGCTAAACTCGAAATGAAGGCTAACAATTATTACAATTAGTTCAAGTACACCAAAAATAAAGATAAATAAGATAAACCAAAAAACATCATAACATATAGAAGAAGAAGGACAAAGGAGGCTACCCCAGCACGGCAAAATCTAAAAATAATGCTAGGAAACAAATTATCAAGAAGAATCACCCCGTTATCAAAGGTTAATAATATATTCTACTAATCTAGTCTTTAAAAGTGATCGGCTATTAAGATTTTTAAATTTACTATTTAATTTTAGCCTATTTGCTATAGAAGGGATTTGGTATCTTATTGAAAATTTATCTCTTTCACAATTAATCAAAGGGATTCGCTCAAAAACGAGCCGACGAAGAAGCGAGTGAGCAAATAGGGGTAACAAGAAATTGTGATTCATAAAAATAACTCGCCGGAGACTGAATATCATAACGCCAGAGGGATAATTGCAATTCCCTAAGTTGATTAAGATTTAATATATGAATAAATAAAAATAAAGTCTTTGTTTCAGAAAGATTTTGAAGTCGTGCAGGACGATGAAATAAAGTACCAAGGATTCTTACGGCTTTATTTTGCAATGTCTGAAGGTGTTTAAAATGATTAGGTAATGTATTTAGGTAAATAATGGGACAATATCTAAGGTATGATTCTATTAAAGAATGATAAAGGATTTCAATAATTGAAAAAGGAAAAACATACTTTAACCAATGTAAACATCCTGAATTTTGGGCTAATTTTATACGGAGATGGTCTGAATGACTACGGAAAAATAAAAGCTCATCAGGAATAATCCCCAAATATCTAAATGTCTTAACCCGTCTAATTGATGAGCTTTGAATTGCGTGTCCAAATTGGATATCTCAGTAAATATTTTGCGAAACGGAAGAAGGTTGAACGGATTTTCAATTTATCAACGTGTGTAAGAACCTTCCAGAAGGGTGCAATATAGAGGATATGGGGGAGAGCAACAGTGTTGTATAAGGTTGACAGATAACCGCGATTAAAACGAAGCTTAGCAGAGACTATGGAAGCGTATGAAGCTGATATGCGGCGTTTGACGTGTTCTGTTAAAAGATGACGAGTGTGAAAAAATTGTATTTCCAATGGGAATGCCAAGATAAACGGTTTGGTCGGATCTTTGAATTTCCAAGAACAATTTCATCAGGAAGTGTGCCTTTCCAATTAAAAAGGACTACGTCAGTTTTTTCAGCGTTGAATTCAAGACCAGATTTGAAATACTTGGTTTGCAGTTTTTGAAATGTTTCAGGAATTTTGTCTAGAGTTCGGCTAAGGTTAAAAATGTCATCAGCATAAGTGACTAAGGAGATATTATGACCAGAAAGAACGCAGGACATCTGCCACTGATCTTGAGCCTCGAGGACGTAGTTATTGAAATAACAAGGTGAGGCAATGGCACCTTGCCTTGCTCCTTTATTAACTGGCACAGTTCTATCCTGTGGCTCTACCATTTCATCTTTCTCAAGGGGGATTTTAAGTCAGACTCTTAGCTTGGTATACATATCCCTTTGAGATCTGATGATAGCCAGACTTACTCCTCTTTTAGCAGCCCTTAAGAGCTGCTTGAGCTGGCATTAGCGCCAAATTATGGAGATGGCGATTACTCCCCTGGCTTGGGTGCAGTTTTCGCTTACATTTGTACAAACCTGTCAAGCAAAAAAAGAATTACGGTAGCCCCCGCCCCACTCAAAATCCTGGATCCTTCCTGGAATAACATAAAAAGCACAGGGAAAAAATTATTTATTTCAATATTCTGTTCATCAATATTATAATTTCAGCAGTTTATTTCATAAAAGGTTTGTAGCACATTAAAGCCTAGTTGGGTACAATCCTGGCCAACCAATATCTTAAATTTGTGAGGACATGGCTTCAAATCTAGCCAGGGGTGATCATTTCAACACTTCTTTGCTACTTTGCATCCTTGGTGCTGCTTCTTATAACATCAATAAAGTAAACTAAATAGATTAAATGCTAGAAATCAGTTTGTAGAGTAAGATAAAAGATTCCCTAATTAGTGAGAGGAGCAATTAGTGAGAGGGGAAAGACAATCCTTTACACTTAATAGTAAATTACCATTTTGCTTGGAAAAGAAACAAATGGACAGAAAATAAACAAAAAGAAACGGGTTCGTATGTGGATAAAACTTTCAGAAATGGTTTCATAACCCAAAAGGGTGACATGGGGTATTCTGTGTCCTATACTCCTGCCTTACTTAAAGGCTTGACTGGTTCTATACAAATGGCCTAGACTTAAAAACAACATCAAATTGGGCTTAGAATCTGACCAAAAATCCTAGGAACCACCTCGCCAAGGCCTAGTATCCCAGAGAAACTAACTCTCATGTAAATATTGAGAATTATTTTTCTTTTAAGTTATGACTGGCAATATTATAGCTAAGATCTGTGTTCACAGAATCTTTCAGGCCTTACAAGTAGCAACAAAAAGAAACTTGAGAACCATTTACTGGACCCAGGGCCGTCATGTTTGGGGGGGGGGGAGGAAGCCCCCCACCCGATGTTTTTGGTCACTCGGTAAAAAAATAAGTTGGTAAAATCGTGGCGCGAAGCGCTACGATTTTACCAACTTAAAGCGCTACAAAACTTTAAAGCGCTACAAAATTTCATCTACAGAAATTTTGAACTTTGTCGGTTTTACCAGCTCATATCATGTTTTACCAGCTACATATCAGTTTTACCAGCTCATATCATGTACCACTTTTACACAGCAGTCAGTAAACACAGCTCATATCATGATTTTACGGACGGTGCCACAATTTTCGATTTGGTTAAATAAACAGCATTAAAATAGTGACATGATATGTACTGGGACCTAAATCTCGGTTTGTAAATGCAGCAGTTTACCAACTTGTGCAGTGATTTTACATATTGCATTTGAAATGGACATTATGCCAATTATTGACAAAAGCAGTTGGTAAAAATGACCAGCCAGTCAGTAAAATCTCTAGATCCCCCCCCACATTTTGGCTAGTAACAACGCTGACTGGACCTACCTTGGACTACAGATTTATTCCTGGAAGTTTTATTCACATATGAAAGCAACTTCCAGATCAAGCCGAAAGTTACCTAGTCAATGATTATTTTTGATTGGTACCACCAGAGTCAAAGTTCATATATATTTTGGTTAAGGTCCATGTATATCTTGGCAAAACTTTCTTTTAACTAAGATCATTTTAGTAAAATAGCCCTATTCCAGGTTCAAAATACCTTAGCACCCTATCTTTGCTTTGTTTGAAGTAGTAAGGTTTATTGTTATAATAGGAACTTAAATGTTTTTGTATGGAGGAGAGCACTGTAAAAACAAAAAGAAGTACAATCTGAGGACATTTTTTTTTTCATGAGAAGGCACCTTTAGACCAGTCTCAGAGAAGATTTCCTCACTCTGAGTTCTCCTTATCTCATCGCAATTAGTGGCATTAGCCAACTCAAGATTTTGATCTTTTTTGCTGTTTTCATTGAAAAATAGCTTTTTTGGCACTTTCATAGAGGCAAATTGAAAAACAAAACAAAATTACCACTGCTAATGGTGGTTTAGGTCTCTCTTGCGCTCAGGGCAAAATATTGATTGACCTCCTCCTGTCTCCCAAAAATGTGCAGGCCAAATTTTAACAAAATTTTTTCTTTATTAACAACATTTTCCCTTATTCAAACCTGACTTTTCTTAAGCCTCTGCAAAACTATTAATTATCTCGTTCCAATTAATTACTTCTTAGTCAATCTGAAGTATGCTAATATTCATTTGAGTTTACTAAACAGCCAATCAATACTGGCCACCAACACTACAATTGCTAATAATATTTGATAGGCAACTCTTACATGGGCTAATACCCCTTCAACCTCCTATTGCACAATTGATTCTAACAACATTAAAATTAAGTTTGGTCTACTTAGTTTTATGCTCAAGGAATGGTGATGAAGATAAGGAAAAATAAAATTTTTGCCTACAATTTGCTTATACTTACTGCCAACTGCACCCTTTACTTTATTTTAATAAAAATAAAATTCCAAAAATTACAAAATGATTATAACTATTAAATTATTTATTTGAAATTTTATGCCCCTAAAATTTCTGCGCCTGGGGCAAGTGCCCCCTCTGTCCCCCTATAACCACCTCTGCCCCCTTTTAAATATAAAAGTAAAAGGTAAAGGTAGTGGTACTTGGATTCCTAACCGCCTGGAATATTTTAGCCTAGAATCAATAAAATCAGAAAATCTATTGAAGCCCACTGCTGAGCTTCACTTCCACAGAAACATTATATTGGCTGTTTATCCCTAGAGTTATTTTTATGCCTCTGAGAGCAGAGGTAAAGGATGAGATAATGTAAATGCAACTATGTTTAATATTTTTCTAGTTCTCCAACTAGCTCATCAAGCATATCTAACTGTTTTATTTAAAACCAAAAATAATACTGGCTATCCTCTTGTTGTGTCACCCTGGATAGAAAGCCCTACCAAAACTAAAATCATTCATAAAAATATATAAAATTATTCATAAGATATTAAAATTGTATTCTCAATTCATAGAGACGAAACTAACAGATATAATATGATAAATAGTATTATAATGAGATCATAAATGACAGTGCAAAAAGGTTATGTGGTTTTATTATTTCTAGCCAATAGGCTTTCAAAAG
>JAQQPU010010668.1:8794-29651 GCA_029168905.1 Artemia sp. Kazakhstan ARC1039 | reverse complement strand
CCGATAGAAATGCTTATTATATTCGTAATCAGCATAAAAAAAGGCATTGAATGGTGCATTCACTTTAGTCCTAACTCAATAATATGATTTCATAGAACTTTACCTAATCATTTCTATCAGAAATGAATTTCAGCCCCCCTCCTATATATGCCAATTCAGGGTTAGGTTACGTTGGGTTAGGTATATATAGGGGGGGGGAAATTCATTTCCAATAGAAATGATTATTATATTCGTAATCAGCATAAAAAAAGGCATCAAATGATGTATTCACTTTATTTCTAACTCAATAATATGATTTGGTAGAACTTTACCTCTTTTTCTCTGGCTTTAGCTCTGAAAATGCAATTTTAGTTATCTGAGCAGAATTTTAAGCCATACCAAAGTTTTATTTCCAAAATTTAGGATATGTATTTGCATATCTTTAAAACCTTATAGGCCTAAATTGGGATTGAGCAAAGTTGTGAAGCTGAAAAATTGTTGTAGGCCTACTTCATTTAAGCTGAAGATCTATTTTGCAAGGTTTCACTTTCACAAGGTTCCCCCCCCCCCCAGATTTTTCTGGTGCCATTCCTTGTTTTTTCTTTTTTTTGCTCTTTTTAGAATAAATTTGTCAATTTGGTCAATTATTAGCACCCTTGTCACATTGCACCCCTGCCCAAGATTTTGCTCATTGGCACCCTTATCACATTGAATCCAAGGTCATAAATAGGTCAATATTCCAGAAAGGTATTGCCAAGCTACATTGTTAAATTTTTTTTTGTTCATATTTCATATTATTGACTTATGAATAAAGTAAACATACCACTTGATGGCTTTTTTTTATGCTCTTTCCAAATATAATAATCATTTTTATCAGAAATGAATTTCACCCCCACCCCTATATATACCAATATAGGGTATATATTGGCACATTATGGGAGGTGGGGGGGGGGAAGTTTTATCATAATTATCATTTACAATAAAAAACTTCCCCCCCACCTCCCATAATGTGCCAATATATACCCTATATTGGTATATATAGGAGGGGGGGGGGTAAAATTTATTTCCAACAAAAATGATTATTATATTTGGAAAGAGCATAAAAAAGGCATCACATGGTATGTTTACTTTATTTGTAAGTCAATAATATAAATAATGAAAAATTTACTGCTACAATATATCCTACTTTGGATACTTAAGCATTAGATGGTCACTTTTATATATTGTGCAAGGAAACTAGTCACATAAAACCTGCCAGATGGGTTAACTGCAAGATACTGCTATAGAGAAATGCAATGCAAAGCATGGTTTTCATTGTGTTTTACAATATTTAAACTGTTGTTTTTTGGGGTTTAGTGGGGGGGGGGGGAAGAAAGGTACCTAGGTTAGGTTATGTATTTCATATATGCTATGCTTTACCCCCACCCCCCTAATGTGCAAATATATAGCCCAAATTTGTTTATAAACTATTATATATTCATCCTATTTGGTTAATTAGCATTAACCAACTTGACTTCTTTAGCAGTATATAGAAGTGACCATTTAATGCCTAAGTACCCTACTTTGTTAAATCTAGGCTTTGAAGATTGCATACATGGTAGGTCTATACATATCTGAATTCTGATTGGCTTTAGTTTTGAAAATACAATTTATGTTGGTCTATTTGAATAAAATATTAAGCCCTATCAATTGTTTTTTCCTAAATTTAAAAAATATAATTACAGACCTTTAAAACCTTAGAAATTGGGATTGAACAAATGTATAAATTTCAAAATACTTTCCTTGAAACTCATTTGAGCAGAAGATATATTGGTATAAATCTAGTTCAGTGGCTGTTGAGAAGTAAACATGTTAAGAAAACAAATATTACTTCATAATGTGCAGAATAATACTTAGCTAATACATGTATGCAGCTCTAATGTACTTTGTTTCCTTTGGAAGGGTGTAATGTGGCAAGCTTTCAGTAGATTGAGATAGAGAAGTGTCAGTAACTGTGTTGGCCTCAGGCAGCTTGGTGCTGTAGTAAGTTGTTAGTAGTTGTAATAGTAAGGTTACTTGGGCAGAAATTGTCTAAAAAAATCATTTTCTGTGCTCTTTCCAAATATAATAATCACTGTCATTGCAGTTACATCCCAGGCCCCCTCCTCACAATAGGACAGGGTACAGCCTTAGTTATATGCAAAAGTTTGCTTATTTTAAGGATTTGCCACTATATTTATGCTTTTTTGTCATCAACAGTTTGTTCATAATGCCAAATAAGACCAATTTGAAAAAAAAGTCTTGGGGTTTTGAAAAATAACTAGAAACCCCTCATAATGCCAAATAAAACCAATTTGAAAAAAAGTCTTGGGGTTTTGAAAAATAACTAGAAACCCCTCATTACAGGTGTTGGATTAAAATGAAAAATGCACCATAATCAAAAACACAAAATTGGACATCTATAATCCCCACCTTGAACAATAAGGGAACCATTTTTCACATGGGTAGCACTGATGGCTCTCATTTTTTTAGTTTTTTTTTTCAGGGTAACAAATTACTGCTCATAGAATATTGGGAAAGGGTCAATTTGAACAGAATTCATAAGTCTATTGCCCTTAATAAGTAACAAAGGAGATCATGCCACAACAAAGTGGCATTTTCTGCAACAATACATCATTTTTTAATAAAAAAGGGCAAAAATATTGGGTTATGCAAATTACAAGATAGTTAATCAATTTAACATTGTTACACCCTAAATGAGTACTGTTGAGCCCCTATCTTGAAAAACTGTTTCTTGCTTTTTTTTTGGAAAATTGCTTTTTTGCTTCCACCTCTACTACCAGGCTACTACAAGATCATTGAGGATTTCTAATGGCTAGTAATCATACCTATGTGCTTAAAAAAAAAAAAAAAAAAATTATAACTCCATTTCAAAGTGTCATATGCTATTACAAAGTGCAGTTTTGGTCTCTGTAGAAAGTTCTATTCAAACTAGAACTTAGTTTATCAGAAAATTGTATTTAAATAGGGGCCAACTTGAAGTTAATTTGAAAGTTTATCTATTGGTATATAATTTTCAATTAAACCTGAAGCTTTTATAGGCCCATTGCAATGAGACTGAGGAAGTAACTATTTTTTTCAAGTTTATTATTGTGTTCCCTATGCAGAATATTTTAGACAGCTCTGTATTTTATTATTCGATTTAGGAGAAGAACTTGGTAGAGAATTTTCAAAATATAATGTAATTTTCTAAATTTTTTAAAGTCAGCATATAATTTTCTTCTTCTAACCATTCAGCTTAAAATCTGCCAGATCGTTTTGAGATTACAGGGCTGGGCACCACCAAACCCTTGCTTTTTTCCTTTCCTAGGGTAATAAACCTACATAGGCAGTGACAGATTATCAGCATAGGAATTAATTAGTTAAATTAGAATGCTTGGTAGACAGGTGCCACACATTTTGATGTTTTTCATGAGCTCAATTTGTTTTGAGTTTCTTAATGGCTGCCTTAGTAACTGTCCTGGGGTGTATTTTTAAATGGATTTTCCAGTATTTGTTTTTTGGCTCTATCTGTTTTATGACTCTTATAGTCTTATAGCTGTGAGATGATTACTGTTTCAAGTTTTTGTTTAACTGGTGAATGATTTTCTCTGCCTTCAGTAATAATCTTTTTGAGATGCTCTATGATTCTTCCACATCCATTTTATCACCAAAAAGTCTTCAATACTCCCTGTCCTTATTGAATTAATTTGGAATCTGTATATACATGTTTTTCTTAATCCAATCTTTGGTACCAGATCTATAGAAAAAAGTTCCCTGGAAGTTTGCCAAATGTTTCAGCTAAAGCAAAAAAAATCATTAAGGTACTTTTTTTCTGTTTCCTTTGATCTTTTTCTTTTTGTGATGTTATTTGACCTTTTTTATATGCAAGTTGTGGGCCATTTTTTTTCTAATTTAGGAGTAAAGTTGACTGACTTCCTGATGTTTATAAGGTAAAAAAAACAACTAAAAAACACACTATTAATTTATAGCTCTTTATGCTCCAAAAGCACTGTTTATTAGTAACCCTCCATCTCTATGCTGTTTGTTTAAATGTGCTTCATCCTTGTCATTTATGCAGGAGGGCAGGCTGTCAGGCACAGCTTGCCTCCCCCTCCAACGTTTTCACATTTGTTCAATTCTCATTTATTTGACTGTTTTTTTTTGTAGCCTTGGCCTCTCATAAAGATTCTATGTCCCCGCAAATGTATTTTGTGCATGAGTGTTAAATTGTATTAATTATTGTTCCTACTGATCTAAATAGAAAAGAAATTCATTCTTTACATTAAAGCTTCATAGGGTCAACATAATTGTGGGCATCCTCCCATTCACTTGGTTGAGAGCTTCAGTTTTGGCCACCTCCCAAAAATTTTCAAATAAACTACCCATAAAATCAATATAAGAACTACAGTAAATTGAACTTAAAAGTAATGTCTCTAGGAAGAATATAATGCCTAAGAAACATAGAATGAAAAACGTTTCAGCTGAAATTTCACCATTTTTTCTTAGTATTTTTCTTCAAGGTTTATTTGCATTTATGATACTCTAAGTTGAGAGTTGGTTATTATAAGATAGACATTCTTACTGAAAATATTAGATTTTAGAAAGCTGCATTTTTATTTTTTTGCTCTTAACTTTTTTTTAGAAAGGACTGGTACTTGGTGTTTATGAAAGTGAATCTTCATCCATTGGTGTAGAGCTGACACCTGCTGCTAAGCTTGTCAATAATCAAACTGAGAACAAGTTGACACATCTACTTCATCTGTGAGTACAATTATATATTTTTTTTTCTTTAAAGATATTCCAGGAAATATAAATTTTGCTAGGTTTTTCTCTGTTTTGGAACCCTAGGAAATTTTTTTGGAAGGAATTTTCATTTTGTGGAATTTTTGGCATTATTCTTTAAAGGATTAAACATTTGAACATTCGTTTCCAGAGTTAATTGGTAAATAAGCTGTGTGATGTTTCCCAACACCAGTTTTTTTTATATAGAAGACAAGTTATTTTCATTTTTGACAAAAAGCTAATTTTTTTGAAAGAACATAGGCTAAAAGACTTTGTTTAGCTCCTCCAATGATTGTGGCTTACCATGCAACAAATTTAAACTACAAGCAACCAATATGCAATCAGTATTAAAAGTTTAATTAGATAATTTGGCTTGACACAGGATACTCTGATTGTTAGTACAAAAGATTTATCTAAGTGGCTGGTCATTTATGACTTATATAACTCAAAATGGAATGCTACCCATTAATTCATTAAAAGCTAATTACAGCCTTTGGGCAATGCTTCTGAACCTATTAATTGCTTTGTTTATAAACACATCTTCTATTTTATTCATAAATGCCTGCAGAAAATTTTTCAAGGGGAATTAGACACCAAAATAGCAGTAGATGGGGGGGGGGGGGAGTAGAGGAGTATGTTTGTTAGTTTCAAGTAAATCGTAACTTTATTGTTTAATTTCGTTCATTTTTAATTTCGCGCTTTTTAAATATAAAAATCGGGGTAGCTTCCTCCCCAACCGTTATTGAACTTTATGCTAAAGTTCAACTTTTGTATGACAATCCTTCAAAAATGAAATTCCTTGAAAAAGACGACACCTTAAGATTTTTTTTCAAGAAGGGGCTTTAAAATTCCAAAACGACTCTTTCAAATGTGCTGTTTTATATTCTTAGGGGAGGATTTATTAGAAAAATGTTGTTGCTCAGTACACCCCACTCCTCCAGCCTTTGTGAAAGTAAAGATGTGAATTAATATTTTTTACAAAAGACAGCCTAGAAAAAATAATGCCTAAAAGAAAGCTGGACATACGAATAATGAATAGAAATATCTTGGCCTCAATTTATCTAGAAACCAACCCATTTGAAACATATCATAACTATCATAAACATCCTACATATAACATATATCATAACTATCATAACTATGAGTGGTAATAGTGAAAGTTTTAGCTTTCAAGTCTTCCCAGTTTATGAACATTGAAAGATTTTATTAAGATAGGTTTATGTGGGCCTTAACTTTCAACAAAGTTATATGTAAAGACTTGTTGACAAGCACTGATTCTAGGAGGTAATTTTACTTTCAGTGCTACTCAGTGCTAAAAAAAAACAAAAAAAAAACACAAGAAATTTTTTTTTGTTTTTATCCTTTTTTGTTTAGCACTGAGGACGACTTGGCAGAGGTCCTTGTCGAAATATTTGCTTGTTTTTCGTCTTCATGTTTTGCCACTGGCTGACAAAATCCTCGTTTTCTCACCCTTTTTTGGTTTTATTTTTCATTTATTATTTCCTTTCCTCTCTTAGCTTCATATGATATAGTTTTGTGAATATGATACTTCCACTGACATGGAAATACAGTCAGTATTCAGTGCTCTCTGTAAAAAAAAAAAAAAAATCGTCGAAGGAACATATGCTATACTTCTACCTCTGATTTAGAGGGGGACACAACACCAAGAGAAAAAAAAATAAACGAAAATGTGTGATTTATATGGAGAACTTGCAACATTATTAGGATAAATTATGAACGTATCAACATTTGGGAGAGGGGGTATGGGCCAGAAGGACTTCCATCTCCGCGCCTGGATTAAAGAATCGGAATTGAGGCCTTTACAATTTATTTTGACGTTGATCAACTCCAATATTAGTTATAAAATATTAGTTTTAACGTCAATATTAGTTCTAATAGGAGTTAGACGGTATTTCGGACTTTGGGTCCTTGCTGATGTAACTTTAACTTCATGCATGAGTATTCAGTCGAGGCAGCCCTTTGCAGAGGCCATTGTCCATAGATCTGAATCTTACGCCCTGCCGCAGTTGTCCTACTATAGAGGATCCTCCCACGATGTTGTTCTGCGTCACCAAGCAATTTAACCCATTACTGGGAGGTTTGTAACTCAAGGGACAAACCTTCCAAAAAGCACAGTTTTTTTTTTATATTTTCTTCTGGTTCCCAAGTAAATACAGACAAGAATTTCCATTTAAGATATTTACCTCGTCTTTTGGGTTTTCAATCAGATTTTGCATCAATCAACTCCAATATTAGTTCTAAAATATTAGTTCTAACGTCAATATTAGTTCTAAAATGAGTTAGGTGGCCTCCTAAAATTAGTTCTAGGACACCTCCCCACGTTTTGGGGAGATAAATTCCTTTTTTATGTTGTGCTCTATTGCGCCAGCCGGCATAGGAGGAAATAAGTCAGTTCTTCTTACTTAAATCAAAAATTTTATCTCATGTTAAATAAAACATTTAGTAATGCAGAATCTAACAAGATTTCGCAAATTTTGGAAACAAATTTAATGTGCTTAGAAATATATAAGTATTTTGTTCAAGATTGTAGACCTCTAGGCTATTCTACCCTCTTGGGTAAAATGACTTGAATTTAATGTATGATACACAGTATGTTTAAATTTCGATTGCTGGGACAAGTGTCGTTGAGTTCATTCCTTTTTTACTCCCAGATATTGTTTAAACCAAAGACATTGAACATGGTTGAGTGTTTCCTATGTGCAATAGCAATTGTCTGAGTTTCTTCCCTTTCAATATTTCACCAAATTTCTAATGGTGTTGGATTGGAAACAAGACCAATATGATTTCCTTAGGCAAACCTTTTTGCCGCAATAACAGAAAAATGACCCTTTTTGTTGTGTAATCTTGAACAATATTTTCCTACATATCAAGTCTGTGAACCCCAGTCACGAAAGGATTGTATACCTGTAAACATATCTAAAGGATTATGTTAGTATCTTTAAAGGACTGATGGGACTAGAAAGGTATCTTGAATTACTTTTAATTATACAGTTTGTTTTTACAAGCTATAAGTAAAATGCTAATAGTTAGTAATCAAACAGTTCGTGGTAACAAACAGTAATTAAGGAGTGACTCGGCCCAATAGTAACCGAAACTCTAAAAAACGAAATTTTGATAACAATCGATGTATCAAAAGAATTGATTTTTTATGCTGATTCGAAATATATAAAATTCATTAAGTTAAGTATTACCCATCAAAAGCTACAAGCCTGAGAAAATTTGCCTGATTTTCTAAAAAGTGGGATCACCCCCAAGAAGTCGATCTTAATGAAGATGGCACCATAAGATTCAGCATATCAGATAACAATATTGTAAAGGTTTCAAGTTGCTATTTAAAAAATGTGGAATTTTGTATTATTGTGCAAGAAGAAAGATCATGGATACGTGTTTATTTATTTATTTTTTCCCCAGGGGTGATATTATCGAACCAATGGTCTCAGAAGACCGGAACATGGCTCATTCAAATGAAAATAAAAAGTTCTAGTGCCCGTTTTAACTAACAAAAAGATGGAGGATAACTATCCTCCCCCTTACACGCCCCCTTTTCCCCAAAGGAATGCGATCAAAGTTTTGAGAAGGCCATATGATTCAGTATAGTTGAGAGGTCGAATAACTATGCCTTTGGAGACGACAAGATCCCCCCATAACTTCTGGGGAAAGGGCTGTAAGTTATGAAAACTGCCCATTGCATTCACATATAGTAGATTATTTACTATTGGGAAATATACGGACTTTTTTTTTGGGGAGGGGGCAGGATTTTCTGTGGGGGGAGCATGGGAAAAGTTCCGCAACCGTTGCTTTTTACGCTTAAGTTTGACTTTTTCTCAGAGTGCTTTAATAAAGGCTGCTCAAACACAAGAGCTGTTGGATTTGAATGAGAAGTATTTTTAAAGAACTTTTAAAGATATTTTTAAAGAACTAAGCCTTCAGCATAAAGAGCGAGGGCTGAAAAAGGGGTAGCCACCCTCATATACGGAATTATTTCTATTCGTTATAAGCTTTAATTGGCTCCTAACTTTCAGTTTGAATAAAAACGTTTTTTATTTAATTTCTGAAAAAAAAAGAATATTTCGAAGTAACATATGAATGGAAAGAATTTTGATTTTATGCTGATTCAAAGTTAGAATTTTTTTTCAAGTTTGATGGTACATATCAATAGTCATTACGAAAAATCACTTCGCATTATTTCAGGAAAAAGAGGAACACGGCCTCCAAAACGATCACATTTTGACTAAAATTGCCCCTAAAAATTATGACACCTAATAATGCCCTGCAAAGAATTTTCAAGCTCCTTATCTATAAAAAGTGAATTTTAAATTTTTGCGTCTTGGGTGTGTCTTGTCATTTTTGTCCAACCAGGAGTGGTTGTGTCAAATCAGTTATCGTAGAATTTAGGAAGTTTTTCATTCAAACGTCCATATGAAGTTTTAGTGCCCTTTTCAAGAGCCAAAACTGATCTGGGGTAAGAAGTATGCCTATTTTCCTATCCCTTCCTAATTAATACCATTAAATTTAAGGTAATCTTCCCCCACATAGTCTCTATAAATCCACTTAAGCTCATTTATGGTAGCTCTGGCTCAATGACAGGCGAAAACCCTGCTTATTGGCCCTTGGCGGGAATTTTATGTAGCTTACCAAAATGTGATGTTGCATTAACCAATCCGTCCTTTGTGTAACCACTGCAGAACTTTAGTTCTTAGAATTTCTCGCAATAAACTGAAAGCGGTGGCAGGCCAAAACCAAAGTGTTGCAGCCGAAATACATTTTTCTATTCGTTAAAATAAGATAGGAATTTTGCTTAGAAATTCTAGATTTTCTCCTTAAATAGGGGAAAGATACAACTTTTTTGGCCCCCTAAGTTTTGTACTGAATAGAAGGCATTAACGTTAGTCTAAAAGGCTAATTTATTTTGATTTACATATTTACTTACATACTTAAGTCCCATCCGTCCTTGAAGGTCGTCTTGGGGCCTCTTTCTTCGTAACGGCGTGGATGTGCCTTCTGTATGCTTCACGGTCTTTTGCTAGGCGAAGAAGGTCCGAGAGGCGGTGAGGTGCAAAGTTTTCCTTCCACCTTTTTGGGGGACGACCACGAGGACGAGAACCGTGAATTTGGCCTTCGAAGGTGATTTTTGGGAGACGGGACCGACTCATCCGTTGTACGTGACCGAGCCATCGAAGTTGCTGGAGCTGGATCCTCATGAGAATTGTTTGTTGTACTTTAAGGCGGTCGAGAAGTTCGAAATTTGAGATTCTATCAAGGTAAGTGATCCCGCCGATGCGGCGGAGGCACTTAGTTTCAAATGCTGCAAGTCGACGGTTGTCATTTACCTTCAGTGTCCATGTTTCACATGAGTAGATTGCGATGGGGATGATCAGGGTATCAAAAAGTCGTGTCTTAAGCCGCAGAGACAAATCCTTGCTTCGCCATATGGGCATAAGGGCCTTGAAACTGGAACTCGCGAGGGCGAGACGTCTTTTGATGTCTTTTGATGGACTGTTGTCGCTGGTGATCAGACTACCGAGGTAAGGGAACTCGTCAACCCACTGGATACTCTCTCCATTAATTTTCAGGTCTGGCTTAACTGTATCCTGTGGCTTTCGTGAGCAGCACATAGCCTTTGTTTTTGATACATTTATGATCATTCCAAAAGAACTAGTGGCTTCGAAGACGTCGTTAAGAACGGCTTGTAGATCCTCGGGTGTTTCATCCATTTCGTTGATATCGTCGGCGTAGGCTAGCTTATCTATCTGAACACCCCCTATATGTGCGCCACAAGTTGTCTCCACCATATTTTTACCACAGATTTACATATTTAGTAACAGTAAAATCCCCATATTATTGTATTTGTAGTTTTCCTGACGAACGTGGGTCAAAATAACTGCGTGTACATAAATGTCCAGAGTTGCCAACTTGCACACTTTTTTTTGGTGAAATGCACCCTTTTTTTACCTCAGAGAGGATGCGGAAGAGTGAAAATCACTCTTTTTAGGTGGTATTTTTCATTCACTTTGAAAGTCAGTAGTTGCCATCTTTGTCCCCAAGGAACAGAATTACCAATTTGCGCACTTTTCATTTGAAATGCACTCTTTTATGGCTCAGAGGTGATGCGCAAGCAGTGGCAGCCATGCATCTTTTTTGGCCTTGGTTTGCACTCTTTTCGGACCTCAACAGTTGGCAATCCTGTAAATGTCCACAGTTGGCTAAGGGACGCGGATAAGAGGAATAATATTGAGATATTTTCTTATCTTCAGTAAATGGGTTTCTAGGCCCATCTATTGAAGATAAGCGAAAGTGGCACTCGGGTAACTTTATTTATACCTATTTTTATCACGGGTGGCAAGAAACTATATGGAATACCTTCGATTTCAAACGTGAAATGGGAGGCGGACAAGTGGAGGGATAGAGACTCGTCCCTTATTTTGGCTAATCCAAAGTAAATATTGATAAAAAAGGAAATCCAGACCACTGGAACATTTTTTTCTTGTTTTAATTACATTGACAAACTTGTTTCATCCCAGGTATCTGTGAAAAAAAGGTTGTTGTTCAGAGAGGGGGATGTAGGGGAACTGTTTTAGATATTTCATCAACTTCTCTAAGAGGGGCTTCCAACTAACAAAAAAAAAAAAAAAACGAAACTTGGTGGAACTTTTACGTTTACCCCTTTTTGTCAGTTGTTTAGTGCCGATATATATTTGAAGATACATTTTGAAAAAACTAATTTGTACTATCAGCTACTGTTTTATTGTTAAGCCTAATGCCCGGGGCTCATTATAGTCATACTTATCGATAAAATCAAAGCTACCCACGCCTACAGCGTCAATTATATATCCTTTCGTAATTTCTCGAACTGAACATGGTTCAGCTTTTAAGCGTACACTTTTTGACTGACCAATTAGAGTTAAGATTTAAGGCATTTTTTTAATTAGGAAAGGTTTCCCCGAAGTTCGCCGAAAGAAAATTGGGTACTCCGATATCTCCCGAAAATGAGTGTTCTAATACAAGAACTTTAACACAAAATACAAATTATTAGTTTTTGTTAACGTTAAATTTGAGAGTGATTAGAGCCCATTCCTCTTTCGGGGAAATTTGAGGACATCTGAAGCACTGTCTCGACTCTGGACGTTTTAAGCTACTTTTCTTGAATTGAGTTTTTCCTTATTACTTATTTCAAGCCAAAAAAAAAAGTTTTTTTTTTACCTGCAAGATAAATGTGACAAAAATAGAAAGACAAAGTAATAGTAGGCAATAGTTGCTAACTAATAACTAATAGTTGCTTTCGAAACCAATTTGTTGTCATTTGCATTTTTTCTGCTTTTGTAGTATGGTCTTAAGACCAAGAAAATACATATACTATTCATAAATTTTGGCTGTTTTTGGACATACATAACTATCGTATGGCTTGGGGATAATACTACAGAATTAAAGTATATTTGATGCTCTGATATCTGTCATAATAGAAATCAAAATAGTCGGGAACTCAATTGAGCAGGTACACACATGCTGAGACAAGTGTTAAGCTGACTAAAATTGGCAACTTTTGGAATTTATGCAATACACTAATCAAACAGTTCGTGATAACGAACTGTAAGTGAGGAGCGACCCGGATCAATAGCAACCGAAACTCTAAAAAACAGAATTTTGATCTGCAAAAATATAGAATTTTGTATTTTTGGCCAGAAGAAAGATCAAGTATGCGTGTTTATTTGTTTGTTTGTTTGTTTTTTTTCCAGGGGTGATCGTATCGATCCAGTGGTCCTAAAATATCGCAAGAGGGCTCGTTCGAATGGAAATTAAAAGTTCTAGTGCCCTTTTTAAGTGACCAAAATAACTGGAGGGCAACTAGGCCCCCTCCTACGGTAATTTTTTCTCAAAGTCACCCGACCAAAATTTTGAGATAGCCATTTTGTTCAGCATAGTCGAAAATCTAATAACTATGTCTTTGAAGATGACTTAATCCCCCACAGCCCCATGGGGAAGGGCTGCAAGCCATGAACTTTGCCCATTGTTTACATATAGTATTGGTTATTAGGAAGTTACAGACGTTTTCAGGAGGGATTTTTTCTAATGGGGGGGGGGTTTGGGGGAGGGGATTACGTGGGAGGATCTTTCCATGGAGGATGTTTTTATAGGGGAAGGGACATTTCTATGAAGGGGCGCCGGATCTCCAAGTATTATTTAAAAAACGATCAGAAATTAAATAAAAAAAACCAAGTCTTTTCAACTGAAAGTAAGGAGCAACATTAAAACTTAAAACAAACAGAAATCGTTATAATTATCAGGGGTTTTGCCCCCTAGTCAATACCTCGCTCTTTACGCTAAACTTTTTTTTAGTACTTTCAAAAGAGCTATCTATTCTAATTAAACGGTCTTTGTGATTCAAGGGTCATTCTTAAAAGATTGGAACAAAATTTGAACTTAAGCGTAAAGAGCGAGGTATTGACTAGGGGGCAAATCACCTCATATACGTAATAATTTCTGTTCGTTTTAAGTTTTAATGTTGCTCCTTACTTTCAGTTGAAAAAACTTATATTTTTTTATTTAATCAACATTAAGAAGTAATTTTTCGAGATATATGGTAGCGAGACTATTCTAATTTAAAGAAAATTCTTTTACTTTACTACTGTTTAAGGTAACAGTTAAACAATTCAAAAGTATGCTTAAAATTTTTCAGCTGGGGGGGGGGAGGGGAGTGGCTCATAAGGTACAAGTGGGGCCATTGCTAGCTATAGATGTTGCGCTAGGAAAGCAAAGCTCAGTAGTATCTATAGAAGAAAAAAGGGGACAGATATTGTTATGTACTCTGCTTCGTATGCGCCGTTGCTCGAAGAGTGTCGTCCGTGGAAGATTTACTTCCTTGGGGTATATCCTCCTCCTCAAAATGAAAAGATATATCTAACGTTTGCATAATTAATGAATTTTACAGTAGAGCATAATAAGGTATTAGTTTTAATGAACAAGGTATAACAGCCTTTCGCTTAAAAATTAAAACAGAAAAAGTACATAAAACCCACAAAGCGTAACTGAATTGGTATGTAGTTAATAAATCTTCGCTGGTGATCTCTCATCTAAAGGCATGAAAAATTTGTTTGTCCTAATTTTGGATGTTTTACCCTACATACCTCTGCAAATGCAATAAATGGACAACTGTGGATCTAACTGAGGAATGTTCGTCAATTTACAGCCTATTTTCAAAAAGACTGCAAGATACGCCCTAGCGTTAGTTGACTGTGTGAACTGTGTCATTTCTGAGATTTGCATTCCGTGTACTAATCAAAAGACGTATCTGCTTCAGTCGTTTATAGTATTTTCTGTTTGCACAATGAGATGACACTTTCTATAAGGGAAAAGTAAACTTCTTTTTGTCTTAAAATATGTAATGAGGCAAACATTTTTTGCTTTCTCGTTAGAGAATATTTTCCTTCTCTTCTCCCTGTCTACAGAACTTTGTGAAATAGTTGTGTTCAATGTAGAAAGTTCCCTGTGTTTGATATTCTGCTGGCTACAGTTTTAATGTGAACGTGTATATAGGCTGTTTGCGGCAGGTGGTTTCTGTTGGTGAAAAGGGAGGCTGTTGACAAATTTAAAGGATTATTATATCTTCGTCAGGTAACCAGTGTTTTATTTTTAGGTAATTAAAAAATGGCTATGAATCGCAAACGAGGAAAGTTTAGCGGCAGTTGTAGTGAGAGCACTATATTAGACAGAAATAATGAATTTTTGTGCCCCATTTGCTTCCAAATCATCGAAGAAGCTCATGTTACTATTTGTGGTCACAGCTTTTGCTATGGATGCATTACCAAGAGTCTCGAACTGTCTAATCGATGTCCAAAATGTAACTTTGTTTTTGACTGCCACAACAAAATATTTCCAAATTTCTTACTAAATGAGCTGATTGCTAAATTTAAGTGTGGAATTGATCAGAAGTTAGCTATGATCAGTGAAGTGAACTTTTCTGACTTTGTTCAAGGCTTAGAAACTAGTGATGTTAGAGTTTCACTGCCTGATGTGAATAGGATGTTGAATATATTAACTGAACGAAAGAAACAACTTGAAAGTGATTCGAAATTAAATCAGCTAGAATTGATGAAAGAATTTCTGACAATAATTAAGAGTAAAAGACAGAAGGAGGTTGAACGGTTGAAGCGAGAACTAATCGTCATTGAACGTGACGAGATTTCAGTTAATGAAAATATCCGTAGACTATGGCCTTCTGTTAGAGAAGTTAGTGAATCCACAGTTGTCCCTGATATACCCTATAAGAAGAGTCTGAAGTTCAGCACTACCGCTGAAAGGGTCCAGGGAAGTTCCGACATAAAGCGACGGAGATTGCTTGAACAGATTAACGACTTAGAAGCCTGCTATCTAGAAAACAAGGCTAGTGACTTTCATCTTGATATCGGCGGTGACATCAATGAATTTAATGATCTGTTATACAAGTTTACATGTTATTCAAGCTTGCGTCCACTAGCCACTATTCACTATTCAAGTGACGTTTTTAACAACTCCAGCATCGTCTCTAGTATAGAATTTGACAAGGATGGTGATTATTTCGCGGTTGCTGGTGTTACGAAAAGAGTAAAACTTTACGAATTTTCATCTGTTATTAATGGTGTAATGGATTTGCATTATCCAATCGTTGAAATTGTTGGAAGTTCTAAAGTCAGTTGTCTTACGTATAATCATTTTCATAAAAACTATCTTGGCAGCAGTGACTATGAAGGAAATGTAACTATATGGGATGTATCAACGGGTAAGAGGCTTCGAAGTTATCAAGAGCATGAGCGTCGCTGTTGGAGCGTTGATTTCAACCGTGTTGATACCAATCTCCTTGCTTCTGGTAGTGATGATGCCAAGATAAAGTTGTGGTCCCTTAACGCTGATCACAGTGTAGCTACAATTGAAGCCAAGGCAAATATATGTTGCGTTAGGTTCAATCCGGAAAGTCGATACCATCTCGCCTTCGGTTCAGCTGACCATAGCGTACATTATTACGATATTAGAAAGCCGAAAGGGCCGTTGATGATTTTTAAAGAGCACAAGAAAGCAGTTTCCTATGTAAAGTTTTTGTCTGGTTCGGAGATTGTATCTGCCTCCACGGACAGCCAATTGAAGCTGTGGAATACTTCTCAAACTCACTCGCTCCGTACTTTTCAAGGACATGTAAATGAGAAGAATTTTGTTGGATTAGCAGCAAGGGGTGACTTTATTGCTGTCGGCTCCGAAAACAATGCAATGTATCTATATTTTAAGAAAATGTCTAAGCCTATTATGGATTTTAAATTTGATCAGACGAAAAATATTATCGATAAGGGTAATAAGGACGAAGAGAATAATGAGTTTATTTCTGCTGTTTGCTGGAAGAGGGACTCAAATTATATTGTTGCAGCGAACAGTCAAGGCATTGTCAAAACTTTAGAGATTGTATAAGTAGAGTCTTGTAGCCAAACTTTTTACCTCGTTGTCCCCTTTTCCAATGATTAATGCCTACCTTTCGTGTAAACCAGAGTTCTTTTGAGCGAGCAGTAAAACTGACTAGAGTTACATGTCTGTTGCCATTTTAAGAATTTTTAATGTCTATTAAGACTTATGTTCCCTGCGAAAAAGCCTACATTTTGCGACAAGCCTACAGGTGTAACTGTAGTCGAATAGACAACATACTTATCATTAGTTCCACATCCTTCCATCCATTAAGTCAGAATTATGGTATCACTTATACTATTTCTTAGAGAATAATCTAGACTTCCTTAAAGTACCAATGGCTGTGAAAATGAAATTGAATTTTTGGAATTGGTTAAGTGGAAACGTGCACAACCATAGTCTATATATCCTCAAAGATTAAAAAAGTCTGGATTTCAGTTTTTTATGATAAAGACCTCCATATGCAGTTATGCACTTTTTGGTTGTGATAGGCGCCAAATGTGAGTGAAAAATCAGCAAAAAATAAGCCAAAACCATAAACAATAAACACTAAACAACTTAAGGAGGTATAGCTTTCCTTTGAAAAGTTGTTTGTCTTTGGGAATCAACATATTGTTTATGTATGAGTTTTTACGGACGAAAAGTGTTGCCAAACTTAACTAACTAGTTTGCTCATTAATTCTCAGGATTTTACGTGGCAACATTGACAAAAATGTGATGCTTTCCTAAAACCTTGATAATTTTGAAACAACCAAAAGAGAAATATGAGAAAATCGTGGTTTGCAGGTATGAATAGACCTAAGACGGGTCAAGTGGGGCATTTTTATTTTGATGACCTTAGTAATCTAAAATATAAACCATGGTCTATTTTCATGCCTTTCTGACATTTTTTCAGTCTAAAAAAAGAAATGAAAATCATATTTCAAATGTAGTTCGTTAGATAGACAGAACTGACTCAGTTATCGAATAAAAGCAAATTGTCGTCGCATGCTGAAACATTAAACAGTAGGATTGCCAAAAAATAACGTAATAAAAGAATTGCACAGGGAACATAAACCTTATGGGTACTATTTAGGACTGGGTACTAATTATGGGTACTAGTTAAGAGATTTAACTAAAGTTAAGGACTTAAGTCCTTAACTAAGTTAAGGACTTAAGTGTAGACCCTACGTGAGAACTTATGATTTGGAATTGGAGTTTTGAAGTTTTCCAGTCCTGTACCCTTTTGATTCTCACCCCCCCCCCCTAAGGCCAAGAAAACCTCTGTCGGAACATTGATGCATGTATGCAGCTAATTTTATCTTTTCCAAAATCCCTTTTGTACCCTCGATTGAGAATTCCTGATTTTAGAGTAATATCCACAAATGATTGCGGCTTTAATTCCTTAGTTTTGTTTGGGTGTGTCATTGCTCAAGGGAATAAGTGAATATTTTTTCAAAATTGTTTTCTTTAGTTTGTTTTCTTTCCTTCTTTCTGCAGGAAAAAAGTAAATTGTGATTTAATAGTAAATTTTGAGTAGTGACCCTTGTGCGATAGGGTTTGTTATTAATGTGAACCAGGTTCGACAGTTGTTTCCGGAATGTGAGCTTCCTCATTTAAATAGCTACGGTTAACCTTAAATTCTACGGTGGTACTTTTTAAAAATTCAACTTTAGGTTGCTGTAAAATTCAACCTACGTAAAATTAATCGGAGAATGCTCAATCTACCCATTTTTTACACCACGCAAAATCAATTCTGTTTAATCCCCAACCCAAGCGAAACCCAACCCACACAATATTTGACATGGCAAAACTCAAACCTTCGAAATTCAGTCAAAATAATTGAAGCGAGCAAAACTTTATCGATGACGATTTTAACCAGGTAAAATCGATCTACTCAGCAGAAAAAAAAAACAAAAAACAATCGATTACTCAACAAAGATAATCTTGCATAATTCAATCCAATATCTCTAGATTTTATGGTTTGAGTTGTGCTGCGTTAAGCTCTCCGGGATTTTTTTTTGAAACCTTAATTTTGCTTAGGTTGAGTTTTGTGTGGCTGAATTTAGCATAAAATGAGTTTTGCGTGGGCTGAATTCTAGGTTAGGTTTTACGTGGGCTCAATTTTGTTTGGGGCGACTTGTGCACCGAAAATGTTGCATACTATATAACAAGATCGTGATTTCTGAAACTGTGTCTATGTAATGCTTAGCTGTCTGGATGTTGAATCGATTGTGTTTCAACAGCATATCTAAACAGAAGAGGGGAATGATTTTATACCCTAGGTTTGTTTGACAAAACCCCCTCCCTTGTAAACACTATAAATCTTTCAAACATCTCCCCCTTTCTTCTGCAGAAAGTTTGTGAGGAAAGACATGGTAAATTTTGACAGGCATGGCAAACTTTTGCTAGTAAAACTTTGTCGGGTGTACCAAAAGTTGATGGTTTATGGAGAGTCTACTTGAGGATTGTGCATATAAGCTACCGGACTTTCTTTCAGGGAAACTACCGAACAATGTCTGATAAAATATTGAAATATGGAAAACTTCTGGTCTTATCTAAGAATTTTTGGTATAATTTAGAAGCCCCCCCCCCACCTTCAAAAAGATGTCGGAACGCCCTTTCTTGAGCACTTGAGTTTTGGCTGCTAATTCAGACGTAGTAAGCCAGTGGTCTATGGTTGCTGACCCTACTTATATTATACATCATTGTAAAATAATTATAATTATGAACATATTCTAATTAGTTAGTTAATCTGATATGAAATTACTTTGAATGATAGCCGTTCGTGAGCTTAGTCCCTAGTAGGTCAGAAAAATGACGCTGGAAATATTATGTTTATTTTTATTTATCGCAAGTTCCGAGCTTGGACGTTTTTTCCCAAATAGAAAAAGTATCACTTCGATCATATTTTTCCTTGTCAAGTCTTGCTGTGTCATGTGTCATTCTATGTACCCTTAAATGTATCCTAAGAATTTTTATATTTTTTTTTGTATTAAAAGAAAAGATTTTATCAAATTCTGAGGGTACAAAGAATTTTTATTCTTTTCGTTAATACTGTATTGCCGATCTTCTCCATTCAGAAGAAGTTCGTTTATATAATTCTTCTGGACTATATGCATGGCCTGGATTGACCAGTGGGGTTATGTATTTTTGCCAATAGCATATTTATTTTAAAATAGTAGAGAGAGGATGGTTGAAAGGAATTTTCCTAGTTATATTTTAAGCTATCGAATGAGATTTATTAGCCTAAAAAGTGTTAAACAGTGAGCATGATAAAATATATTGATAAAATGCATTGTTTTCTGGATTAAGAGGATTGGGGCCTAACCCGGGCAACTTGCGCCTGTGTTCTTTGACAGTTGAATTGTCAATAATGCACCTTTATGGGTAGTTTCGTCTACAATTACCGTGATAAATACCACTAAGGCATATAGATTAAGGTTATGCCTTTCTAGATGGCACTCTTGATGTTTTCGTAAAAGTAGCGTTTTCTACGTCTTAAGAGCGTAAATATGCGAATAAGCTGGCTTTTTTAAAGTCAAGGTTTTCTTGGCAAATATTTTGAATCTGTAAAACATGGAACTCAATAAAGAAATTCCTTTTGGCCGAGTCACCAAGGAGTGTGTTTAATAAAATTGAATCTGCTTAAAGCTTTATGCTATTTCCTCAAATCCAGTATTGAAAATATTCAGCTATGTGAAATCAAGCTCTTAAACTTAAGTCAGCTTAAACAGCTCTTAAAGTGAGTGTTAATCTAGAACGGGTTCCGAGGGAGTGCAGAAGAGCATGTAAAAACTTTCATGTAGGATAAATACGGCCCTTTTAAATTGAAGTAAGTTATGTTTGCCGAGCCCTTAATTCCTGAGAAGTTGTTAGAATATGTTTTGATTCTGCGTTGTTTTACGATCGCTCAAGTTTCGCATTAATTTTCTGGGACTGTTTTCTCTTGTTTGTTATAAAATGTATCCCATCTTTAATTTTTTTGTAAATTTTGTTGTCCAAATGTTTAAGATAGCTTAAGAAAGGTTCAAGGTGTATTCCTTTTTAGTTACCCTAAGCAAATTTTATGTAAGTTTATTAAAGGGGGAAAAACCTGTGGCACGTTCTTTTATTTTGAGAATTAGAGGAAATTGTTTCCTCCTCCCCCCAAACTCGAAGTCACGTTGCTTTAAATTTTGTAGAAAATTCAGTTCTAAACAATTGAACAAAAACAACGCCTCTCAATTTCATTGTGGAGGAAGTAATAGAGAACTTTGATGATATACTCATCATTGTTCTCAGACCGCTGATCAGAGCAGAACGCTGAAAGACGTTTGCATAAAAACGACAAAAGATGTAAGATCTTAGTTCAAAGATTTCACTTTTAAGCGTTTTCTGACAAAAGATGTAAGATCTTAGCACATTGATGAGTGAAAAAACGGCCCTAATAATTAAGGTTTCAATAATTAAGGTCTCTTTGGAGCAGAATACGGTTAATTTAATATAAAGCTTCTTTTGGGTGTTTTATCAATTAGTGCAGAATACTGCATAAATTCTGCGGAAATAAGTCTTAGATCCTCCCAAGGAAGTCTCTCCTTTTTCTTTAGTAGTGTTACCCATCACTAGCAAATTATCAGTTTCATGAAGATGGTTTCCAGTTTCTCTGGAATAT
>JAQQPU010010667.1:10458-29656 GCA_029168905.1 Artemia sp. Kazakhstan ARC1039 | reverse complement strand
CCCCCCCCCCAACGCCCATCATTCACCCAAACGCATCCAATCAAAATTTTAAGATAGCCATTTTGTTCAGCGTAGTTCATTTCAAGATAGAAAATATGTTTTTGAGGAGGAAACTCCCCCCACAACCCTCGGGGCAAGGGTTGAAATTTATGCCCTGGGGGCATATAAGGTTTTTATAGAAGGTGTTGTCGTAGAAACTTCAAAAAAGGCTCATTCGATTGGAAATTCAAAGGGCTAATGCCCTTTTTAATAGTTGAAAGTGATAGGACGGTAACTAACCCCCCTCTCACGCCCACCTTTTCCCCAAACACATCCAATCAAAATTTTGAGATAGCCATTTTGTTCAACGTAGTTTTAAGTTCTGGAAATTAGGTCTTTGAGAATGACAACCCCCTGACAGCCCTCAGGATAAGGGTTGTAAGTTATGCCCTGGGTTATATAAAGTTTTTATAGAACACGTTGTCGTAGAAATTTCAAAAAGGGCTCATTCGATTAGAAATTGAAATGACTTGTGCCCTTTTTAATATTCGAAAGTAATTGGAAGGCAACTAACACCCCTTCCACGTCCACCATTTCCCCAAACACATCCAATCAAAATTTTGAGATAGCTATTTTTTCCACGCAGTTAAAGTTCAGGAAATTTTACCTTTGAGCAGGACACTCCCCCCACAGTCTTCAGAGCATGAGTTTTAAGTTATGCCCTGGGGGCATATAAGTTTTTATTGAAATCTTTGTCGTAGAAACTTGAAAAAGGGCTCATTCGATTGGAAATTCAAAGGTTTAGTGCGCTTTTTAATAGTTGAAAGTAATTTGAGGGCAATTAGCATCCCTTTCTTGCCCACCTTTTCCCCAAACACATCCAATCAAAATTTTTAGATAGACATTTTGTTCGGTGTTGTGGATTTCCAGATAGAAATTATGTTTTTGAGGAGGACACTCCCCCACAGCCCTCAGAGCAAGGGTTGTAAGTTATGCCCTGGGGGTATATAAGGTTTTTACTGAACGCGTCGTCGTAGAAACTTCTAAAAGGGCTCATTCGATTGGAAATTGAAATGGCTAGTGCCCTTTTTAATAGTCGAAAGCGATTTGAAGGCAACTAACACCCCTTTCACGCCCACCATTTCCCCAAACATATCCAATCAAAATTTTTATAAAAAAAAATTTTATAGCCATATTGTTCCACGAAGTTTAAAGTTCAGGAAATTATACCTTTGAGCAGGACACTCCCCCACAGTCTTCAGGGCAAGGGTTATAAGTTATACCCTGGGGACATATAAGGTTTGTATTGAAATGTTTGTCGTAGAAACTTGAAAAGGGGCTCATTCGGTTGGAAATTCAATGGGCTAGTGCCCTTTTTAATAGTCGAAAGGGATTTGGGGGCAACCAACCCCCCTCTCATGCCCACATTTTCCCCAAACACATCCAATCAAAGTTTTTAGATAGCCATTTTATTCAACGCAGTTGAAAGTTTTGGAAAATAGGTCTTTAAGGATGACAACCCATCCCCGCTCCCCACAACCCTCAGGGCAAGGGTTTTAAGGTTTTTATTGAAAGCAATGTTGTAAAAACATCCAAGAGGGCTCATTCAATTGAAAATTGAAAGGGTTAGTGCCCTTTTAATAGTCGAAAGTGATTGAAGGGCAACTAACCCCTCTCACGCCCATCATTTCCCCAAATACATCCAATCAAAATTTTGAGATATCCATTTTGTTCAACGTGGTCGAAAGTTCTGGAAATTGGGTCTTTTAGGGTGGTAACCCCATGAGAGCTTTCAGTGCAAGGGTTGTAAGTTATGCCCTGGGACATATAAGGTTTATATAGAAAGTTGTTGTAGAAATTTCAGAAGTGGCTCATTTGATTGGAAATTGAAATTACCCTTTTCAATAGTTTTAAGTGAGTGGAGAGTAATTAACCCCCTGTCACGCCCTCCATTTCCCCAAACACACTCAATCAAAGTTTAGAGATAGCCATTTTGTTCAACGTAGTTGAAAGTTCTGGAAATTATGTATTTAAGGATTACAAACCCCCCAGAGTCCCCAGGGCAAAGGTTTTAAGTTATGCCCTGGGGTCATATAAGGTATTTAATGATAGAGTTGTCGTAAAAACTTCAAAAGGGGCTCATTACATTGGAAATTGAGAGGGTCAGTGTCCTTTTCAATATTTGAAAGTGATTGGACGGTAACTAACCCCTCTGTCACGCCCACCATTCCATCAAACACATCCAATCAAAATTCTCAGGTAGCCATTTTGTTCAACGCAGTAGAAAGTTCTGGAAATTAGGTCTGTGAGGATGACAACCCCCCCCCCCAGCCCTCGAGGCGAAGGTTTTTATTGAAAGCGTTGTCGTAGAAACTTCAAAAGGGTTCATTTGATTGGAAATTGAAAGGGCTAGTGCCTTTTTTAATAGTTGAAAGTGATTGGAGAAAGACTAATGCCCCTCTCACGCCCACCATTTTCCCAGACACATCCAATCAAAATTTTGAGATAGCCATTTTGTTTAACGTAGTGAAAAGTTCTGGAATTAGATCTTAGAGGATGACAACCACCCTCACAGCCCTTAGGGTAAGAGTTGTAATTTATGCCCTGGGGGAATATAAGGTGTTTATAGGAAGTGTTGTATTCGAAACTCAAAAAGGGCTCATTCGATTGGAAATCGAAAGGCCTAGTGCCGTTTTTAATAGTTGAAAGTAATTGGAAGGCTTGACATTTTTATAGTAAAGATCGATGTGGGTATAATGTATTATTTTTTTGTTGTTGTTTTGGTTTAGACCAGGGCACTTAGTATCGAAGGACTTGTCGTAGGGACTTCTAAAAGGGCTCATTCAATTGAAAATAGAAAGGGTTGATGCCCTTTTTAATAGTCGAAAGTGATTGGAGGGAAGATAATCCCCCTCCCACGCCCATCCTCCCATTTGACTTTATGTTTAAAAACTAAATGTTGCCATAAGATTAAATCAAAATGTAATGTATTAATGTTAATTCCCAATAAGGCATCTCAGCAGTATCCCAAGAACGACTGAGGGTATTATGTTCAAACTTTTGGGGCTGCTTCTGCTCTTAAAATTTAGCCAAATCAAAATAGCGTAAGTGTATCTAAGCTATCAAAGAAAGTTAACAGATTTTTTTGCGAATGGTATTAAGTTTTCCATTTCAGGTCAACTAGAGGAGGTATGAAACTAAAATAAACACTACTATTTGTCTCCAGATTTTTAAGAGGTTGTATGTTGTTAAAAATTGCTGAAAATTTTTCTCCAGCATACAAATAGCAGGCCAAACTATAAATTTAAAAAAAAACGAAAAGATTTAAAGTATTATTTTCTTTTTCTCTGAAAAGACTATGTCAATATCAAACGAACAGAAATTAATTAAAAAAAAACTTTTTCCACAAAATAAGTTTTTCAAAGAAAAGTAAAGAACTCCATTAAACAGAAAATGAGCAAACATAAAATCAAATAATCTACCAAGCGTGGAACTACCACAAATCAGCATCGATAAATAAATGAAGCCCCAAACGAACATAAATTACAATAAATAACCGAGTAAAACTCAAAACAAGCAGAAATTAACATAAGTTGGGCTCAAAATCCCTATGCCTTCCCAAGGCCAGAACATAATTTGCACTTTACTGAAAAAAAATATAAATGAATGTGCATTGTCAGTTTAATATACATATACTGATATCTAATTATCAAAATCTTAATATTATTTGATTTATTAAAGTTATAAAAGTAAAAATATTTATATTTTTTTCAGTAAAGTGCAAATTATGTTCTGGCCTTGGGAAGGCATAGGAGTTTTGAGCCCAACTTATGTTAATTTCTGCTCTTTTTGAGTTTGACTCGGTTATTTATTGTAATTTCTGTTCGTTGTGGGTTTCATTTATTTATCGATGCTGATTTGTGGTAGTTTCACGCTTGGTAGATTATTTGATTTCATTTTTGCTCATTTTTTGTTTAATGGAGTTCTTTACTTTTCTTTGAAAAACTTATTTTGTGGAAAAACTTTATTTTAATTAATTACTATAAATGATGATTCTTTGGAGCCAACACCTAAACCAGAGGTTCCCAATCTTTTTTTTTCTCATAGACCACTTTGAAAATTTTACTGGCTCCGGCGGACCCCCTTCAGCTATATTTCTACCATATTTCAAAGATTCGACAAAAATATGAAGATCAGATCTACCTATGGAAATTTGCTTTGAGTCTGAGTTCCAGCCACGAATTAACAGTTTTGGAGAAAAAAAAGTCAACCAATTGATTGGCTGATTAATAAACTGATTGTGCAGTGAGTGGTTGTCAAAATTTAAGATTGACCAATCAAAAAATCGTGTCCATTCAAATTAATTTTTTGGACATCTACTCACAGCACAAGGAACCAATAAATTCTCACTTATTTTATTTAGAAATAAACGGTATGAAAAAAATAATAAAAAATATTCTTTCTAGTGTTGTATTGATTCAAATATGTAATTATTACACTTTTAATTAATAATGTAAAGCAATTTCTACAATAACAATCACAAAATCGTCATATGTAATGGGAAGGATGTACTTGATGAATTGACACAAATTATCAATATTAGGGTTCAATTTGGTTAGGAATAACCGCAGATCTCCCCGTTCTGTGATGTTCAATCTGCTCCTTTTTTCTGTAAAAAGGTTAGTAACAACACAAGAATTCTTTTCTACTAGATATGATGAGGGAAACGCTATCAAAAGCTTTCTCGCAATTACCCACAGCCCAGGATATTTCTCGGGTATTTCTGCCTGCAACCAAAATGTTTGATACCCTCTTTTAAATTTCACCTTCAGCTCCTCATTAGGGCTAAGCTCGAGTAACTCCTCTTATAATATAACATTATTCACTTCAGTTTCATCAAATGGATTTATGATCCATGGTGGTATTCCCATCGTCAGAATATCTTGAAATCTAGTTTTGCAGTAATCATGCAGAGCAATTAAATGTTGAATGTATGTCTAAATATTCTTATCAAGGTATTCCACCTGTGACTTACTTGACTTAAGGCTCCTGCTGGTGGTCCCGCATAGAGAGAAATGTGACTCTTAGCCTCCATTCCAAACGGTCTTGCGCAAGCGTGACTGCTTCTTGGAGATCAGTACCGATCATGGAGAAGTACTGGGTAAGGCTGTCCCTCCATCTTAACCGGGGTCTTCCACGGGGGCGCTTCCAGCCATGTTGAGGGGGAATCAAAATTGAAAAGTATGCTGGCCGGTGCTTCTTCTGGCATGCGAATTAAATGGCCAAACCACCGTAGAGTTCTTATAGTGAGCTGACGAGAGTTGGGGGTCTGATCCGTTAGTGTCAGCAGTCAGGTGTTTGAGACGAAGTCGTACCATTCGATCCCTTCGATTCGTCTTAGGAAGTTTGTTTGGGCCACATCTATGGCGTCGCGAACAGAAGCAGCTGCCGGCCAAGTTTCAGCACCGTAGAGAAGGACTTACGTTACGGTCTTGTTGTAGATTCGCATTTTTGTTTTTCGGCTAATGTTGGGCTTTAACCACAAGGAACGGCATAATCGAGCCATAATAGACGCAGCTTTTGCGGTGCGTGACTGGACTTCCATTTCAATTGAGCCGTTATCCGAGACGACAGATCCAAGGTAAGTAAAAGACTTAACAACTTCGATAGTTTGCCCTAATACGTTGAATGATGGTGAGTTGGCGGAGTTTCTTGCAGGATCGATGATCATTATTTTTGTTTTCTGCCAGCTAATATGTAGTCCTACTTTCAGGGCTTTTTCCAACAGTGTATTGAGAGCTGCCTCGAGTTCAACTGCAGAAGTGCATATCAGGGCAATATCATCTGCGAGGTCGCAATCGGATAGGACTATCGCCATATTTCAGTCCGAATTAGAGCTGATTCGTGGTTCGATCCATGACATAATCAATCACTGCGTTGAAAAGTTCAGGAGCAGCAACACAGCCTTGCTTTACACCACTATCTATCTCGAATAGTGGGCTTCGGCGACCATTAACCTGGACGGAGTGTTTTGTACCAGTGTAGAGCGCCTCGAACAGGCGACAATATCTATCAGGGAGTCCCGTTCGTTTTAGTATCAGCCAGAGGGACTCATGGTCGATCGAGTAGAACGCTGCTTTAAAGTCAACAAATGCAGTATATGCTGTACGCTGGAACTCGTGGGCTTTCTCGATGACCTGTCGAATAGTGTATATATGCTCGGTCGTGGATCTGTTGGGCATGAAACCTGCTTGCTGAATCCGGTGGCACTTACGAATGAACTGGATACTCTTATCAAGTAACGTCATGGTGAATAGTTTGCCAGGCACTGACAGGAGGGTGATTCCTCTGTAATTTGAGCAATCGCTACGGCTAACTTTTCGCTTCCATAGAGGAAGGATTATCCCTTCCTTCTATTCTTCAGGTATCAATTCGGTTGACCAGACGAGGGAGAATAGCATGTGCAGCCAAAGTAGCATTGCCAGTCCTCCGAACTTTAGCAGCTCGACGGTGATCCCGCAGGTTCCTGGTGCCTTGTTGTTTTTCATTTTTTTTTTTTTTTTTTTTTTTTATTTACAAACGGGTTACAATAAATAAATAAACAAACACCTCATTTAAAAAAAAACACAATCCAATGCATTACTGCATGCCGGACAAAACCCGAAAAAAAAACACTTTAAAAAATATATATAATATTTTCTATTAATATCATTTATTTCCTCGGACCCTAATATAACCCAAAAAGGGTCCAACCCAAAAACAAATAAATATATTCTCTCGCCTCCCTCTCCCACCCCTCCAACAAAAAAGTGGGAACTTGAGAATCATCCACGCAAAAAACGCAACACAACTCACAACATTCACAAAAAGAGAGGAGAAAAAAAAATTTAATAAAAAAAGGGAAATAAATCACTCATCCATTCAAAACCCAAACAATCATCTCACCAACAACATTCAACCAATCATTCTCTACACACAACCACTAAAATCTTCCATATTGATAAAAACAGCTTACTCTGAGGGAATTTCGAAAATCATCCAGATCTGTCTTATTTTTTACCTCCTCGGGAAGTTTGTTCCAGACAGCCGGGCCATAAAAACGGATAGAAAATGTAGACCTTGTTGTTACAGGGAACGGGGTTCGTATTGAATGGGCATTTCTTGTCTCATACCTGTGTTTAGCTTCGGTAAATGCAATCGAGAAACATGCAGGTAGCAGGTTATTAAAACTTTTAAACATGAATAATGCCGTGTAAAACTTAACTAGGCCAAAAAGTGGCATAATCTTAATACCGTCTTATTGCCTTCGAACCGAGTCAGAACCTCGCATTCCAGATAAAACACGAACAGCATTATTTTGTAGCACCCTCAGTGGCAGTAGATAAGTAATAAATGTCGCTGACCAAACACTTACACAATATAACAAATACGGATGAACCAGCGAGAAATACAGCATTCTTAAAATTTTAGGAGGGAAAAAATGTTTCAGTTTCCGCAGCATTCCAACATTTCTGGCAATTTTTGTACACAGTGATTCAATATGAGGTTTAAACATAAGACACTCGTCAACTTGGACACCAAGATATTGAGCATAACTATGTCTCTGGAGATATCCACTTTCTAGTTGAATACCATGGATCCAAGGATAATAATTAGTACTTCTTCCATATAGAATAAATTAACTTTTACTATGATTCAAACATAATTTATTTACACGCATCCATCTTTCAATACAAATCATTCCTGTATTTAAAAGCAGAAATAAATCTGCCTCTGTCACAGCTGCCACAGAAAACTGTGTGTCATCAGCGAAGCTAGGCAATATCATCTTTGACCTTCTAGCTGCAGGTCCCACATGACTAAATATCCTTTTAAGACACGCATTCAAATCATTAATATAGATTAAAAACAACAAGGGTCCAAGCACAGAACCCTGTGGTACTCCACATCTCACATTCATATAATCAGAATGAACACTCCCAACCCCAATACACTGTTTCCTTCCACTCAAAAAAGACAAAATCAAACTATGAAAATTACCACGAATACCGGCATGCTCTAATTTTGATAATAATACACTATGATCAACAGAGTCGAATGCTTTCATAATGTCCAGAAATATAGACGCAACTTTCAACCCCGCATCCAACGAATCATTGACAAATGTTGTTAAAAAAAAGCAAAGCTTGCTTTGTTGACATCCCATGACGAAATCCGAACTGAGTAGGGTGAAAATAAGAATTTTTATTTAAAAAATCCACCATTCTTACATAAATCAGTTTTTCAAACAGACGCGATATTATTGGGAGCATTGATATTGGTCTGTAATTATTCATATCATTCTTATCACCACTCTTAAACAGGGGTACCACATGAGCACTTTTCAAACAATCCGGGTAAACTCCACTCTTAAAACATGAATTAATCAAATACAACAAATGACCTGAAATAATAGAGAAAACTGAACGAAGAATTCTAACACTGAAAAAATCCGACCCAGCTGCTGAATTCTTCATTGACTTCACCGTCGTCTCAAGCTCTGCAAGAGTCACTGGTCTTAAGAATATAGAGACTTCAGCTGCCTCATCGAGAAAATCATTATAAGAGCCATCACTGGGTGACTGCGCAACACTATCAGATACACTCCTAAAAATTCTCCATTCTCCGCAATCTCCATTCTCCATTCTAAAACATTCTCCGCAGGGCATTTTGTATCTCTTCTACCGAGGGAGGATCAGGCTCTGGTATATTTTTATATGTTGTTTGCTGAGTGGATGTAGTTAGGTTGGGGTCAACGACGACTCTTTTGGCGTTTAATAGCTTTGCGATTTGCCAGATTGTGTAAGTGCCAGATTTAATAGCTAGCATTTCGCCAGAAACGGTTTTAAATGCGCCTATCTTTGGTGGCTTCCCGTCGCTAAGATCTCTGACAAGCTTGAAAAGGGACATGACGTCACCTTTTCGTGCCACATCTTCTAGCTCTTCAGCTTTTTTTATCAACAAATTGTTGTTTATCACGGTGAACAATATTGTTTCTAATCCCGTTTAGCCGTCTGTAGCAGGGCATATCTCCGGCTAACCGCGCTTTCCGGCGCTGTTCAATGATGTGCAGTACTTCTTGTGATAGCCAGGGCTTCTTTGAATACATCATACAACCGACGGTGTTAGTGGCAATCTCTAGTACACCCTTTTTATAAGTCTGCCAGGACGTGTCGGGGTCAACAAGTGAATCCAGGCATTCGAACCTATTCTGAATTTCAACTGAGTCTTTTGGTGGAATGCCTCAATTTTAGTTTCTGGGTGTCTAGTTTTGTCTATCGCCGTTCTGAAGGCTGGGCTTTAAGAAGCAGGCGGAAGTTTGCAGCAACTAATCGATGGTCTGTATTCCCTATCTCAGCGTCACGATATGTTTTACAATTCGTAAGTAATGAGCGCCATCTTTGGTTGACTATGATATAGTCAATCATCTTCCGCGTTCGCCCATCGTTGCTGTACGATGTTGGCTTATAGATGTCTTTCCTGTTAAACAGGGTGTTGGCAATGACCAATTCGTGCATAGCGCACAGCTGGAGGAGTCGGGTCCCCTTTTCATTCAAAGAGTCAGGGGTAGCCGGTCCAATTACAGATTTAAAAGCTCCGCTGGGGTTTGATACAGTTGCATTGAAATCGCCCACCAGGACCAAAACATCGTCAGGGAAATCCGGGATAGAGCAGATGCCAGAGCTGAGGAGAAATTGTCTTTTTCAACCTCTGGGGAGACATTCGTTGGTGCTTAGGTACAAAAAATAAATATGCAAAAGACGCACAAATTACGATTTAAAAAAAGTAATAAAAGTTGGTTGGAAAAATTTAAATCAAACGGAAAAAAATACTTCGAAATTTATTGTAGAAAAGAAAACTGTATAAAGTGCAATAAAAATAAAAGTTCGTGGGTTAGCAAGAAATTTATTAAAAGACGCAAGAAAATCGGTGAATATTGAAACTATAAATTGTCAAATTGTGAAACTATAAATTGGGACTACATTTAGGCCCTAGGGATCATTGATCAGTCCCTGGAGTTGTGTTTTATTTGTGTGTTTATATTGAATAAAGTCAACGTTCAAAGGAAAAAAAAACGCAAAAGAATACTGTAAACAAAACCCTGAATGTGATAGAATATAAAAGTTGCAAAATGAGGAGTAATAATTTAGTTAAAGCAGGGTAAAACAAAGTGTTAAATGGCGTAAAAACTAAGCGAAGAAATTACACGCTTTCTGTCTTCTTTTAAATGGCTCTGGCCAAAGTGAGAGTTTGTGTAACAGGCTATTTCGCTTCAAAACAGTTTTTTTGGTTTTGACAACTGATTAAATAAAAAAAGGCTCTTTACTTGAAAGTAAGGAGCAGCATTAAAACTCAAAACGAACATAAACTATTCCGTTTGTAATGGGGGCTGCCCCATCCTCAATCTCTCACTCTACATGCTAAAGTTTTTTAGTATTTAAAAAAAATTTCTTATTCTAATTAAATAAAAAAGAATTGGGACAAAAAGTTAAAGTGTTAGGTGTTGAGGAGTGGGCAGTGCCCCTCACAAACGGAATAATTTCTGTTCGGTTTTAAGTTTTAATTTTACTCCTTGCTTTTAGTTGAACAAGAACTTTCTTTATTTAATTTCTTGTCCTTTTTCAAATAATGCCGGGATATTTGCCTCCAACCTCCATGGATAATTCCCTTCGCCCGCTTAAAAATTCCCCCATGGAAAATTCCTAACACTTAAAATCTTTTTTTAGCATGTTTTTTTTTGTTTTTATTAGCTAATTATTTTATAGGCTAATTATATCCGAGTGCACATAGAAAAACCAGTTTTACAACAGTTCAAAAACAACAGTGTGGTCGCTATGATACATAAGTGCCCATTAAAAATTAAACTATCCTTTTGCTTACTCAAAAGTGTCAATTCACGAGATCTTTACTTTTCTTTCATTTAGAGGGAGAGTCTCTTTACACATGATAATATCCTGAGTTCTCAAGATAAATAAACGTATTTGTTTGTTGACATTCTATTTGACTAGCTCAAACTCGTTGAAACTAGCATTACTTTGGAGTCGATGTAACGTCAAACTCGATAAAGGATCGATAAAATGAGGACCTCGTGGACCTTGAATGAAAGGGAAACGTGACTTTATGTACAAGCTTTGAATTCAATTTTTTATGATTTTCCCGAAGACTTTTCCTTGGACACGTGGATGGATCAGCTTACTCGTCGTATGGACCCACGTGATTGGCAAAGTATAATGGACGCTTGTTGATTGTATAAACTAAGTTTTACTGTATGTTTTTTTTTCAAATTTATTAACTGTCATGAAATTTGTTTTTCGTTACATATTGATTACTAAAAATATAATATGCGAGTATACCATTAATTCCCATTAATTTAAGAATTGTCTCATCAATTTAAGGGTTGTTAATTCTAACCCCCGGGTTAGTTTCAGGCACCAGGAAAGGTCGAATGTTTTTCAGTTATAATTCGATTACGCTCTCTGTCACGTACAGACATACCTGACTAATCACACCGTTCACCGCAAAAAAAAAACTGTAAGAAAGGAGCCCTAGAAAAAAAACGAAACCTGGGCAGTAGAAACTGAAACGCGAGTTACCCTTCAATTGTTATTATAGTAAAAAATCCGCATAATTTTTGAGAATTGGGGGTACCCCTCAAATTTTGTGGAAAATCTTATCAACTCAAACTAGCGCTTTCTAACCCCACGTTTAAGAAGCTTATAGTAATTATGGAACCGCGTTCAGTAGCGTTTATTGAAAGATAATAAATTGATTATTTGCTTATTGTGTGTCAGAGTTCAATAAGCTGAAATTCGTTATTTCCCAGATAGAAAATTCTTGGTATATTTATTTATCTTGACTGATTAATTGATTTATTTATTGTGGGGGTTTTGTTGATATGATGTTCCCAGAGGAAGTATAATATATGATGTTATTTTGTATTTATGGTTTAGTGTGATGGTATTAGTGGTGTCGGTGGCCAAGTTTTCTTTGTCTTAAGGATTTTGTTTTCTCTACCTCCCCCACGGACAAGCTTTTTAGGAGAGGAAGCAATAATTTTTGTTGATATGTTTTTTTTTCAATAAATCCTTCTTTCTTCTTCATATCAGTATAGATTAAAAATCTTCCTGTTAAGATTTTTCTGAAAAGGTGCTATGGAGCTAAAGGGCTCATAACGTTTTTGTTTTTCTCTTTTTTTTTATCAATAGATACAAAAAAATGGTATAATTTTTTGTACAATAGGAGCAACAAAGGCAAATTGAGAGGGAAAGTCAGACCTGACTGACTGACTTTGACTTGTCAGTCAGGGGACCTGACTTTCCCAATATTCATATCATCCGCGTAAATTAACTTTGCTATTCAAACGGCATTGAATAGTGCATAATAATTGCACTTATTCATTGCAAAAAACTATTGAACACGGGATAAATCTCCTTTTTAGTAAAATTTTATTGTGAATGGGCCTTAAGCTAAATCTAACGTTTATTTGTGGCTCCCGTGGCATCATTAAAGTTAATAAAGTTTTCAGCAAAGTTTCATATCCTAAAGTCTGTTCACACAAGAATTCCATTTTTGACTTTACAACAGTAGGTTACCGTTTCATCGGCACTATCTTATTTGTTTTTTTGTGTTCTCAGTTATTAATAAATTATCGACAGTTTTTGGGTTTTCTGCTAAGGGTTTACGAGGGCATCTATTTTATGAAAACTAAAGACTAGATGGCAACATTTTTATAAAAGATTTTCAAAATCTCTAGTGTGTGCACTAGAAAATAGCGTATGCTTATTGAATTTTTGTTAATATGTCAAATTTTGTTATTTAAAGTCAAAACAATGTTTTTAGGTGCTGGTAACTGGTATCAGGCTATTTCGTATATTTGCGTCCTTTTCCAAACTGCAAAGTGTGTAGTAGCATTAATTGCTCGTAATGTAATTGCATTTTGTGCAAAGAATAGAAAGCGAAAACGGTGTTTGCGAGGTTTAAACTGCGTCCTCTAGAGCTTTAAGGCACGGTTTTATCCATTGCTCTGTCGCACAATAGTTATTGCTCTGCAATAATTTTCCGATAGATTTTACTAGCCATAAGGAAACAATGCACAAAGCACGTGTCTTTCGGTTTTTCCTTCCGATTTAAATTTCTACGGAAACCTCTTTTTATCTAGAAAATGTGGGAAACCCGTGAAGATACAGCCTTTGTGTCTGGTTGAAATCGAATCAATAAATTCAAAGTAAAGTAAAAGTATTTGTTGATTGTTTTTGGTTTAGAATGATAAAATTATTTAAATCTTTAGAAGAAAGCGAAGTATTGGTACAATTGAAACATTTGTCGTTGAAAGAGGATGCGTAATTTTTTTGTGAAATGGCGATGTTATTTTCGTTTTTTTTTGCAATTATAGGTCTAACTCCCTGCACGAACTTTATTTGGTTTTTGCTGAAAGAGCAACTGTGAATTTGCATTTTCTTGAGCAAACTGCTTGCTAGAGAAAGCAGTTTTATTCTATTTTTATAAACACTATTAAATAAAATCAAAATCTAAATACTCAAAAAATAACGTTGAAACTCTTTTTCTTTAAAAAAAGAACTCAAAAAACATAGCGCCTACTAAAAGCAATTACTGCTACTGAGAAAAATTTCTGGTACTAATCCCTTCCCCCTCAGAGGTGTATGATCAACACTACAAGTAGAAAATTGTTCAGTAAGCACTCGAGCACAGCGCTTTGTAACATATCACAACTTTTTGACAAGTTGCAGCAGCAAGATGTACCAACAACGATCTGACAAGCCAAAATTAAAACTGAAGATACATGTTATCAGTTCTACTGCATTGACTGAATCTTTTAGAAATTCGAATATATATCCTTTATGAAATTATATATATCCTTTATTTATGTATATATCCTTTATTTTTTAGCAATTATCCTTTATTTTTTATTTTTTTATTTTTTATTATTATTTTTTATTATTTTTATTATTTTTAATTAATTAATATTATTTTTATTATTAATTATTAATTTAATTATTATTTGATATAATTTATATAATTATTTATATATAATATATACTAATTTTATATATATAATATAATTTATATATAATTCTTTAATATAATTATTATTTAATTATTAATTATTTTTTTGAATATATATCCTTTATGAATTTTTTTGATTCGAAATATATTCTATACCTTTCCGTTAGAGACTCCCGTTGCTTTTTCCATCTTTTTTTAGTTATATCTGCTTCCTTACACTTATTTACTTCTTTATTTCCTCCCCATTTTACTTATTGATGTCTTATCTTTCCGTGGGTTGTACGTAAATCTAAATTGAAAGGACTCACCGAAGATTTTAAATGTCATTGCTATTATTATTATTATTATTCATCTGTTGCCCGTCAAAAAAGGATACAGTAAACGGGGTAATCACTAGAGAAAAAGAAAAAAGGACACAAAGACACGTAAAAAATTCAAATAAATGACAAAATACTCTTCATTACATACTTTGCATTAATACAATCAAAATAATGCGGACGAATTAACGACCATAAATGATGAAAATTCCTTTTAAAACGGGATAAAGGTTTTTTAGTACTGAAATTTGGGTTTCAAGGTTGTACATATGGATAATGTTACGGTTTCTTGTCCAATGAGACAGATATAAAAGATGCTTGGCAAATCTGAATAATATTGAACTTAGGTGTTTTTATCTGTAACTGTAGAAAGCTTACAGAAAGGAGCAATGTAAAGCAGATTTGAAGGGCTATGGTGTAGTATAGGGCTATGGATGGCTATGGATGTAAAGCAGATGTGAAGGGCTATGGTGTTGTATAGGGCTATGGATGTAAAGCAGATATAAAGCAGATGTGAGGGGCTTTGGATGATAGAAGGTGACGCTTGAAGCGCAGTTTGCTTTTTATGATTCCACTGTTAGAAATACTAATTGTTGGCTCAGTATGAGATATCAGCTAAGGACGTGTGTAGCCGGTTAGTTTAAAGGTTCAGAATTGCACCGCTAGTTAGTTATACATTATACACCGCTAATTTGACGGATTTATCTTTCTTCGGAAATTTTTTTGCAATTTTGGTATTTAATGATTTTTTTTTCTACAGTAAAGGTAAAAGAAAGTTGCGTTTCTGATTGATCTAAAAGGTATAAAGTCTAACGTATGTATTTGGACATCATGAAATGATGGTTATGACACAAACGCCAAGTGAAGACGCGACTTTCAATTGGATTGCTTAATAATGACTTTTCTTTAGTCTAGTTTTTTTTTTTCTTGAGACTGTAGTAACCTTAATTGGAAAGTATTCATGCTTTTTGCTTCCATAATGCCTCCTATTCCTTGGTGCTGCGGTGAGTTGTTAGTAGTAGTAGTAGTAGTAGTAGTAGTAGTAGTAGTAATAATAATAATGTCTCCTATCGGAATTTTAAGTCATCAATTATTTCTTCAACTGTGGACTTGAAATAAAACAGGAATCTAAAATTACGTGGCCTCAAGACACCGTGAACTGTTGCAAAAATTGTGATCCATGGATGACAGTTGCAGAGTAACGCAAGTGACAATATCCATTAGATCGAACTTATACTATCACTGCTATCAACTCACTGCAGCATCAAACCCCCGTAGAGCAACACAGATGAGCACACTTCCTCCCCCTCTAGTGTGACGCAAAATTGTGTGACGTATTTGACGTTTGACAATATATGGTGATGGGTCCCTCCCGGTATCAGAAGGCATGGTGGGCAAAAAGTGGCCACTGGACGATGTCTGGAGTAGGATGCTGCATTGTTCATATTGTCAATGGAAAATCTTTGGTCTCGAGAAGTTATCTTTGAGAGGCATCGTTGTCGCCTTGTGTGTCAACCTCGTCCATCCCAATCTATCCAAAGCTCTATTCTTTACGCTGTCGCATGAAGTTCCAATTTCCTTCAAATCCTTTCTTGTATAACCTCTTTCCCTTCCCATTTTGGGACGACCTCCTTTTCCTTTGGCCCAGATGAATAGCTAAACAGACAATCGTTCTCAATCTATGATCCTTCATATGTAAAACATGGCCTAGCTCTTAAATTTTCTTTGATTATAGCCTCAGAAGGTTAGGCTAAATAAATCCATTTTTTTCCGATTTGTATAATGTTTGATATACGGTCAGTCAAACAAGTACATAAAACCATCTTTGGGCAATTTCTTTGGAGAAATTATAACAAATTCCTCTCAGTTTTCCGAAATGCCTGCATTTAAAAACTATACCTGACCTCTTTCATTACCTTGGCTTTCAATATCCTAATCTTATGTCCCAGACTTATCTTCCTATTCTTCCAAATTTTTGCAACTGCGAAACAAATACCTTTCAACTACGCCTTTGGTATTCTACTTTTTACATCTTAACTCCGTTCTTCATCTTTACTAATTCTACTTCACTGGCAAGTGAAGCTATCCACTTGATCGAATTCCTCTTTACTGAATATCACATTTTCGCCCCTATTTATTCTTAGTTTATGTGATTTAGTCTTCTTAATATTATTTTCAACCTATTCTTGGGTCCTGAATTCTTGGAACCTTCAATATGTCCTTCTCATGGACCCTGAAGACGACAATACGGTACATCTCTAACAGAAGTTTGATCGGGCCGGAATACCTGATACTACAGCTTTTGCCGTTAACTGCATTGTACGAGATAAATTATCTTAACTCGTATTAGATAAATTATCTTAAGTCAAATAGTAATTAGGCGGATGACGATGGACCTTTTTTTTTTACTATACCCTATCCCTTTGCGAGCCGTCCTAGCCAGGTGGCTAGCGCTGCGGACTTGAAATCCTGAGGACTGGGCATGCGAAATAGTTTAAAGTTAAATTTTATCCCTTTGTCCCTCCCAAATAATTCTCAGCCAATAAAAAAGTATAGCTTTGACCCCAGCTTTTATATTCTGTCAACTCATTCCTGTAAGAGTGCTTACAGGAATTTAGAAGCCTCCCTCCTTCCTTCCATACTCTATTTAGAAGCAAAACAAGAACTTAGAAGCTTCCCTTCTTCCTTCCATACTCCATTTAGAAGCAAAATAAAAATTTAGAAGACTCCCTCCTTCCTTCCATACTCCATTTAGAAGCAAAACAAGAATTTAGAAGCCTCCCCTCTTCCTTCCATACTCCATTTAGGAAGCATAACAAGAATTCAGAAGCCTCCCTGCTTTCTTCCATACTCCATTTAGAAGCAAAACAAGAATTTAGAAGCCTCCCTCCTTCCTTCCATACTCCGCTTAGAATATGAATTAATCCTACATTACAAAAAACATAGGATGTTAACTGCTACTTAAACTCTTAGTCTTAAAATAGACTAAAGTTGGATGATATGCAATGTCCTCTTTTAGTGGATGCCACGACGCCTGAAAGGAATTTACACTTCCCCACCCCACACACACCTTTTGCCATAAAAGCCAGATTCACCTTGAATCATCCCGAATCATTCTGTTAATGCTAAAACACTATTACAAACGTAAAAAGTTATTCGGCCCAAGAAGCTTGGCTTGTTATGGGCCATACAACACAATAATAAACCACTAAAAGAACCACATAATACCCTAAAACAATCAATCATTCAATCATTTTGTTAATACTAAAACACTATTACAAACGTAAAAAAATTATTCGGCCCGAGAAGCTTGGCTTGTTGTGGGCCATACAACACAATAATAAAGCACTAAAGAACCACAAATAATACCCTAAATCAATCAATCATTCAATAATTTTGTTAATACTAAAACACTATTACAAACGTAAAAAAGTTATTCGGCCCAAGAAGCTTGGCTTGTTGTGGGCCATACAACACAATAATAAAGCACTAAAAGAACCACAAATAATACCCTAAATCAATCAATCAATCATTCAATCGTTTTTATTAATACTAAAACACTGTTATAAACGTGAAAAAGTTATTCTGCCCAAGAAGCTTGGCTTGTTGTGGGCCATACAACACAATAATAAAGCAATAAAAGAACCACAAATAGTACCCTAAATCAAGCAATACATATGAAATAAAGATGAAGGAGAATAAACACTAGCATACAGTATGAAAAAAAAAACTGTTAATTATTATAATAAAAGCAATAAATAGAAACCAAAAAAAAGTGGAGAAGCAAGAAAGGGACCAAGTTGACATTACAACATGAGACAAAAAAAAACTTTAAAAGTGGGAGGATTCCTGAATAGTTTTTCTCTTTTTTCTTCATTTCCCTTCCTTCCCTCACTTTTCTTCATTTAAGAAGAATAAGAGAGAGATATCCGTTGGAATAGAATTCCAAAAAGGAGAAACAATAGGAAAAGAGAAAACAGGGAAAATAAACAAAGGAGAGAGAGAAATTACTTAACTGGAAAGACCCGACGAAAAACTGCCTTTGCAGACAGAAATAGAGGGACATCCGGAGGGATGTCCGAAAATAGAACCCAAGTTTCTACCTTTCATCAGGTTGATATTATACAACTTATTCTGGTAGATATCCTTTTAGCCAGAATATATGATCCCCCCCCCCTAATGAGGTTAGATCGTGTTTGAAGATCAGGTTCGAACACTATAAAGTACTTTAAAATTAGATCTCACTTTGTACTAATCTTATTTTTTAGATTCAACTAGCCATTGTGGTAGTTCTCAGTATTACATGAATTTTTCTTTTCTTTGCTTCCCTAGGCCCCCAGCGATCAGATCAGCTCTGTATTTTGGAAAAAGTACAAGTATGAGGCTATCTCGTACTTCCTATCATGTCTTTTGAAATATTGCAACCTATTCTGCCAGATCGGACGAGGTATGGAACAGTCTGGTCCATATCTCAACGATATGACACTTTGACTATTAGATAACTCATGTTTTCCACTAAATTTCGTTGAGACCTGTTCTGTTACATATTCCGGGGGCAAAAATATAATTCCCATCCTAGATTGAAATGGATTCTGGCTCCCCAAAGGCTGAAAAAAGCACTTACTCTTATTTCCAGCCAAGTTATGACGTCCAATCACCCTTTCTACTAGATATTCTGGCGACAAGAATATAGCAATCCATCCACCACAAAGGTTGCATAGGGTGTGAATCCCCGAGAGAGTTACCTTAACTAGTACACTAACTCTTTCGCCCCACAGAGTTAGGCCCAGGTCGTCATCTTTTGGTATAGATGTCGTGAAAACTTGAAATTAGAACCT
>JAQQPU010010666.1:16597-29656 GCA_029168905.1 Artemia sp. Kazakhstan ARC1039 | reverse complement strand
ACGAAGTTACCGCGTCCGGGGCAACCGACGAAGTTACCGCGTCCGGGACAACCGACGAACTGACGACCCAGAATCTCCCTTTAACAGTGTTGACAACTCCAAACCCGGAGGCTATGCTTTCTCCTAAATTTATTTTATCTGTTGGAACCCTGAACGTTAGGACGCTTGCTAAACAAGGCAAAATAGATCTTGTCCTAAATGAACTAAACCGATATAAATGGGATATTGTGGGACTTTCAGAAACACATCTCCCTAGCACCGGCGAAGAAAGGATCGGCAACACTAGTCTGATAGTGTCTGGGAGAACCGATGGCGTCCATCGCCAAGGTGTTGGCTTTTTGATGTCGACTAAGGCACGAAGATCCCTGATTTCCGTAACGCCTGTGTCAGAACGGTTGATTATGATACGAATGAAGGGATCCCCGATCAACATCACGATCATACAAGTCTACGCTCCTGACTGCAGCAAACCAGATGAAGAGTCTGACAATTTCTACCTTCAACTGCAAAGCTTAATTGACGCAGTTCCTAAAAAAGACCTTATTGTTGTCATTGGCGACTTCAATGCTATTTTTGGTAACGATTCTGCTCGAAATGAAGATGTTATGGGTAAATTTGGCCTTGGACGACTTAACAAGAGGGCCGAACGCCTCATTGAATTTTGCAGAGACAGTGATCTAGCCATTACCAATACTCTCTTCAAACATAGAGAACGTCGTAAGGCGACATGGACTTCGCCGGATGGAAAAACCCGTAATCTTATTGATTACGTGCTCGTCTCTAGGCGGTGGAAATCATCTGTGCTAGATACTGTCACCCTCGCAGGTGGCGATTTCGACAGCGACCATTCCCTGGTCATGTCTGCACTAAAGATACGCCTGAAATCTTCCTCAAAGCTGAATAATAGACCCGCTCGTTTCAACACACATCTTCTCAAAGACCCTCAAATTCGCCAAACCTACATCGATGAACTGTCTACTCAAATATCGGACCTTCTTTCTAATATTCCTGTAACTCTATCTAAAGAGGATATCGATTAACTGGTCACAGACTCCTCTAAGATCATCAGCAAAGTAGCGATGTCCGCCCTAGGAACCAAAAAGGGTGATAAAAAGCCTTGGATAACAAATGAAATTATTTTATTATGTACTGAGAAACGAAAACACAATAACAGGTCAGACAGAGAGAGCAGGGACAGATATAAGCAGTTGAAGCGTGCTGTAGAAAAAGCCACCCGTAGAGCCCATCGCACCTACATTAAAGGCAAATGTGAACAGTGTGAGGCTGATTTTAAGAGAGGCGATTCATACTTCATGTATAAGAGAGTTCGTGAGCTAACAAGCAAGAAAAGCCTCAGTTCTTGTACACTGCTAGATAAAAATGGCTCTCAGATACAAAGCACAGAAGGTATCCGATCGAGATGAATGGAGCATTTCAAAGAAAAGCTTAATCCTGATATCTTTCCAAACTCTGCTGTCCTGGACCTCTTGCCCGTTACTGTCTCAGATCCCAGCCCACCTCCTCTCCGTTCTGAGGTCGAAGATGCCATCCAAGCGCTGAAGACTAACAAGGCCCCTGGCCCGGACGGGATACAGGCAGAACTGCTGAAAGTCCGGTGTGAACCACTTATAGATCTTTTCCACAAGATTGTATCCGGTGCCTGGCAAAAGAGTCATTTCCCAACTTCTTGGTGCGAAGCCACAATTGTTCCACTACACAAGAAGGGGTCAAAGGCAATATGTGATAATTACCGTCCTATTAGCCTAACAAGTCAAACTGCCAAGATCTTCACCCGAATTATACTCCAACGGATCAGAGCCGTGTCATCCTTAGTCATCCAAGAATACCAAGCCGGTTTTCGCCCTGGGAGATCGACCGTTGATCAAATTTTCACTGTTCGCCAAATTTTAGAGAAATATCTGGAATTCGGTCGCGGCCTGTATCAGCTCTTCATCGACTTTAGGCAAGCATTTGACCTTATTTGGAGAAATGGCCTATGGCATATCCTTCTCCATTACGGAATCCCACGAAACCTAGTAGATCTTATCAAGGATATGTACTCAAAATTTGGGAGTCGTGTGATGACTAGTGAAGGTCTCACTGACAGTTTCCAGACTTCCGCAGATGTCCTTCAAGGATGCCTTTTGTCTCCAGAGCTGTTCAACCTTTTCCTCACAGCAGTCTTATCCCTGGTGGAGACAACTTGTGGCGCACATATAGGGGGTGTTCAGATAGATAAGCTAGCCTACGCCGACGATATCAACGAAATGGCTGAAACACCCGAGGATCTACAAGCCGTTCTTAACGACGTCTTCGAAGCCACTAGTTCTTTTGGAATGATCATAAATGTATCAAAAACAAAGGCTATGTGCTGCTCACGAAAGCCACAGGATACAGTTAAGCCAGACCTGAAAATTAATGGAGAGAGTATCCAGTGGGTTGACGAGTTCCCTTACCTCGGTAGTCTGATCACCAGCGACAACAGTCCATCAAAAGACATCAAAAGACGTCTCGCCCTCGCGAGTTCCAGTTTCAAGGCCCTTATGCCCATATGGCGAAGCAAGGATTTGTCTCTGCGGCTTAAGACACGACTTTTTGATACCCTGATCATCCCCATCGCAATCTACTCATGTGAAACATGGACACTGAAGGTAAATGACAACCGTCGACTTGCAGCATTTGAAACTAAGTGCCTCCGCCGCATCGGCGGGATCACTTACCTTGATAGAATCTCAAATTTCGAACTTCTCGAGCGCCTTAAAGTACAACAAACAATTCTCATGAAGATCCAGCTCCAGCAACTTCGATGGCTCGGTCACGTACAACGGATGAGTCGGTCCCGTCTCCCAAAAATCACCTTCGAAGGCCAAATTCACGGTCCTCGTCCTCGTGGTCGTCCCCCAAAAAGGTGGAAGGAAAACTTTGCACCTCACCGCCTCTCGGACCTTCTTCGCCTAGCAAAAGACCGTGAAGCATACAGAAGACACATCCACGCCGTTACGAAGAAAGAGGCCCCAAGACGACCTTCAAGGACGGATGGGACTTAAGTAAGTAAGTAAGATAAAAAAATAAATTTAGTAGCACTTAAGAAAGTAGCTCTAGGCGAGTAGCTTCGACACAAAAGGTTAACTAACCGGACAGGTTTACATATCGACCTGCTTATGGGAAATTTTGTTAGCTCAACAGAAATGTGCCTTTAGGCTTAGGGAGTTATTTGACCTGTCCCTAAATAGAAAAGGCATTCATTACTAACGAATGAATCAAAATTTCAAAAAAAATCATTTCTTGTGTAGGTACGATGAATGGTGTTATAAACTAAGTTTGTTTTCATTTAAAAAATTTTGGGAAGAATTACCTGAAATCTCCTACAGGACTGTTTTCATTTGTTTTTCTTCCTCGTCGGATGTAGAATCTTGAGTATGGAGAGAATATTACAGCGGAATTGTCAAGTAAATAATTTGAATAAGGAAGTATAACAATAAGTAATCCTTCTTTTGATAGGCCTATACAACTTTGAGTGGTTCTAGAACCGCATGCCTACGCTTCTCCAACCCCTAAGTGGCAAGGGGTTGTAGTCAGGAGCGCAATTTCCCATGGGAAAGAGGGAGCAAATGCCTTTCCCAGACCCCAGTTTTCCCTCAGAACCCAATCCCCCCCCAGATGAAATTTCGTTTCTCCAAAAACGTTGTCAAAACTAAGAAAAGCCTGCATAATTCAAGCATCCACTGAAACAGGTCAGCTTTCTTTAGTACATATTTACCTTTTTTTATTACTATTTGTGCGTTTTTAAGTCTTCTCTGTCATTTTCACTTGGTTTTGGAAAATTGGCTCCAGATTTTACCCCCCCCCCAAACACAGACACAGGATTTTGAAAAAATTACGCCATACGTTGGGGTATGGATTTAGTGATCTACTAAGAATGTCGTTGCAAACTATGAACTGGATGACCTCTATTCCCTTTTGAATCAAAATGCTTGACAAAGAACTTTCCCAGGACATGCTTTAAAATATGAGTGCGTCACATTCATAAAAACAGTGAAATTATATGAAAATGGTGATAGAGAGGGGGACAAAACTGTGATTGAAAAAAAAGAACATTTAGGAATCGAGCCCAAGACACTCTCATTTGAAGTCCACCACTGTACTAATAGAACAACGGCTCTAATAATCTGATTTGATATATTGTTTTTTGAACCTTAATTGCGTGGCTTATTAAGGGGGCTTGGAGGAGGAACACACGAGAATTGTTCTTGCATACCTCCAGTTAAGGGTTTTGGACCATAAATAGTACAATGGTGATATTGTTTTATGCTTCCAAGCTTTTGAAACAGTTCGCTGTAACGAACTGTAAGTAAGAGGTGACCCGGCTCAATAGTAACCGAAACTCTAAAAAACGGAATTTTGATATTAATAGATACATCAAAAGAATCAGATATTTATTATGATTTTAGATATATAAGTTTCATCAAGTTGAGTCCTACCTATCAAAAGTTATGAGCCTGAAAACATTTGCCTTATTTCCGAAAAAAGGTTGAAACACCCCCTAAAAGTAATAGATTCTAATTGGGAATCACATCATCAGATTTAGTGTATCAGAGAATGTTACTGTAAAGGTTTCAAACTCCTATCTGCAAAAATGTGGAATTTTGTATTTTTTTTTTGCCACAAGAAAGATCACGGATACGTGTTTATTTCTTTTTTTCTTTTTCCCAGGGATGATCATATCGACCTAGTGGTCCTAGAATGTCACGAGAGGGCTCATTCGAAAGGAAATTAAAAGTTATAGCGCCCTTTTTAAGTGACCAAAAAAATTGGAGGGCAACTAGTATCACTTTTTACAAAAACATCTGCATTTTCATGTACAAGCTATGCTCACCATTCTACCATTGAAGACTCTTGACCGTTTTACGGTAGCCACAGTAGAAAGTGCAATCTTATTTCTCGAGTGCGTACCGAATAATGAGAAAGTATAACTACATTATTATATTTTGGTTTTTCTTTTTTCCGCAGCTAGTTAAAGTAAAGAATGAATAGTTAAGCTTATTATGACTGAATATTACTAGAGGACTAAAAGTTTGTAATAAAACCTTACAATCCAAGAAACCAGCATCATACATTTATAATTAACAGAAAACGTTGCCACAGATGAGGTTTGAACTCGACGCCTTAGGATTGCAAGACCTACGCTCTACTGACTGACCCACCAACACATGCATATTTCGAAAGAATATACAGTTTGAGACAATATAGAAAAAGCGTTACATAAAGGACCGATACAGTTCATTATAAATGGAGTATATGCTAAAATCATCGGATATAGCTGAAAACCTAGTAAAGAACAAAACACGGCACATTGTAACTAAAAGTTAAGATAATTACGCAAAAGATCAATGTAAAATCATTTCGACCAATTCTTTTGTAGATTTTATTTATGTGTTTGCAATATTTGCATTATCTACTTAAGAAGTGACACCAAAAGTGTTGTTTTTTGTCAGGGCAGATTTTGTTATGGGGGAGGAGGCAAGTGACCCTCCCAGACCCCATTTTGCCCCCCAGCCCCCAGTTTGCCTCCACCTCCCTAGCTAAAATTTAGTTTCTTCTAAAAGCTTATCAAAACTAAGATAAACTTGCACATTTCAGAGAAACGGGCAAGTTTTCTTTAGTAATTCTTTGCATATATGGTACTATAAGGCTCATTTTTTATTTATCACTGGCATTTTCCCTTGATCTGGGAAAGTTTGGTCCCCTTTACCCCCTCCCTCCCCTCTCCAGAGTTTTGACGAAATTACGCCCCTATTTTTAGTGCTATACCACACTTACAGATGGTAGAATTCATAAAAATCACCTAGATATGAGTAATAGCTTTCAAATGAGCCATTAAACGTCACTCTAAAAAGTTCTGGTGGCCCAGTAGCCTCAGCTGCAACCACTTGAGACAAGGCAACCAAAATGCCTATATTGACCTTTAAAATATGTTGAACCAAATGGCTATCTCGCATGTTGGACTCCTATTGCATGTAATTTGTGGTTGCAATCACTTTGCAACCACAAATTACATGCAATAGGAGTTGGGCTACAGCCCCCTTTCCTAATAGTAACAGTTCTAAGACCTATTGCTTCATTTGCCATTTACAGATAACAAAATATTTTATAAACTTAGTTTTTATGTTTCTGACATTAAAACATAAAAACAGAATATAGGGAAGCACATCGCTTTACTTTTTATTGAAAAACTTCTGTTTGGGGGAAGTTTTTCTTTAATCAATTAAAATAAAGGATTACATCAAATGTAAAGAAAACAGATAAACAATTCAAGCTTAAAGCGAACAAAAATTACAACAAGCGGGAGTTTGGCTACTACCTCCTTCCTTAACCGTTAAAGTTATAAAGCACGCTGTGTCATTTGCACTTTACTGAGAACAAAATATATTATAGACACTCAATATGTTTAAAACAATGAAAGTAAAAAATACATTTAAGTAAAATCTTGAATTGCTAATATTTCCAGGCATTAATATCATTATGTATTAAACATTTAGTTTGTTTTCATTAGTTTTTTCCAATCATCTTGACTATTATTGTGATTTATCTTTTGTCGATGATTTTAAAAATCGCAGCACACTGTTCAAAATACATAGAGTTCTGAATAAAACAAAGTGACGTAATCGGTTCTAGAAAACTGACGGTTAGGGAAGGGAGACAGAAGGCAAACTCCTCTTTGTAGTAATTTTTGTTCGTTTTAAGTTTTATATGGGCTTCAATTTAATGTTTACTTGTTTTTGGATTTATTTATTCATCTACAATAGTATCTGTTATATTTATGTCTGAAAAGGTTATGTATTTTTATTTCTATTATTTCGAGTTAAATTTATTGTTTAGTAGTAACTTTTGGTCATCCTAATTTTGAATCGCTCTAAAAATTTATTTCTGTTCGTCTAAAGTTTAATATGCCTCTTTACTTTTCTTTTAAAAAAAAGACTTCTAAAAAATTAAAGATAGAAAAAAACGGGTATAATTTAAATAAAATAGTGGAACAAAAAGAAAAAAAAACAACAACAAACTTTAAGTAATAAAAATCCGAATATTTTGGCTCCACATTCGGGAGCCTTTATCAACAGAAAAAAAATTAAAGTTTATTTTCAAAATCACATTTATTTTCTCCGTCAGGACCATCCCCAAAAAATGTAATCAAGTCCTTCCTGAGGTAATCTCAATCGAGTATTTTAAAGGGGTTTAAACACTTATGGGAAATAAATTTAGCTAAGCAACGCCAAAAGCTTTTTCTTTGTCTTCTTCCCTAGGAACAGGTCACTTCATCTGAAACTTATTCTGCCTGTCCCTCATTATACTCTTTGGTTGTCCTAAGAGACAGTAAACTTTGGCCCTTCTGTTGCTCCAAAGAGAAACCGGTGCCCTCACGTTAACTTTCTCTAGGCAACACCTACGTATAAGATTGCTAGTCTTATAATAAATCCACTGTATCTATGAATGAAGTATACGTTGAGGGAACTTTCGGTTTAATTGCATTGCTGAATGAATTTCCTGTAGTTTTAACTGAGCAACAAGCAATCCTTTAGAAGCTGATGCATCTCAACAAAAGCCTAGAGGCCAATCAGAGATACGTAACAATGGAATAAATTTTTTTTCCTCTCTTTTTTTTATTGCTAAAAGATAGAGCTTAGCCAAAAAAATGTTTTGATGTTACTTTTCGTCTTTAATCGCTACGTTTTACTTTTCAAGTTATTTTGCAATCTTAACGATTACCATTTGATTTTTAACGATTATTTTCTAGATAATACCTTAATGACGAAGGGTTTGGTACCTTTTGTAAAATCATAATACATTTGTGATTTCTGGATATATTTGTTTTAACGTTCTCCTGCGGTGACTGTCTTTGTGTCACGCTGGAAATGCATATTTGTATTGTCTTATGCGCAAGACACTGCTCTAGCTTAGTCAGGGGCGGATCCAGGATTTTTTTTAAGGGGGGGGGGCAAAATAGGTTGATCCAAGAAAAAAATTTAGGGGGGCGCAAGATAGATTGATCCGATAAACTTGCGTTAGGAGCAAGTTTATTTAACGCAAACTTGAGTTAATTAAGTAAATTACACTACTTGACTACGCTAGGGGGGGGGGCGCGCCCCCCCCCCCCCCTCTGGATCTGCCACTGGGCTTAGTTTTCGGCAGGTAATCAGTGGTGGGCAGCTGTTCGTCGTTTTCTTTTGTAGCATACATTTGTTGGGCTATTATACCTTTGTAATTGAAATGGCTTACTTGAAAATTTTATCCAATACCATGTGGGCCTGCAGGGGCAAAGAGTCATTGACTGACCCCAATCCCCATTGCCCATAGAAAACTAGAGCCAGAACTTTCATCTTGCGGTTGAACGAACCCTCTTCCAGTTTCTATGACAGTCTTAGCTATACGATGAGGCTGAGAGAAACAAAAACAATGCACATGAGGTATATTGCTCTTTACTAAGTCTACGCGGACGTATATACAATGGCAAATATTCTGTTGTGAAAAACTATAAATCAGAAATGAGAATTCACGAGAGATAGCAAGTACTATCATACGATACAACAAGACCAATAACCATTAATGATGTATCTCAAGAATGTTATCTTACAGGGAATTCATTTTGGTCTTGAATGGTTGGCGTTCACTAAGCAAACTTTGTAGAAAAGCCACCAAAAATCTCATTAAATGATTTTTCAAGCCGGATCTTTGATTATCCTGCTGCAAATTTTTATTAATACAGATAGATAGGTAATTGCGCATCCAGCGCGATAAGTTGTTCATTTGCCAATCTTTGCTTTCAGCTTGTCTAAACAATAAATTCATAGATTCAAGACCATTAAATCTTAAGCTGCACAGAACGTATAATATCTCGTCGTTTTATCATGAGACTCCTGTTTCCGACACTGAATTTTTTATGACCTCTTAAAACCTTACTCAGCTTATGCAAATATAGTCGTCCAAGATGTGTGGATGAATTCCCAGGAATCTTGCCACGAAAATGGACAGAAGCGTTGCAGTAGCTTATTCTTTTAAATCCATGATTTATTCAAAAGGGGCTATTAGTCCCAACGCTGCTAAGTGCAAAATGAGGAACAGTGTCCCCGCCTGGGAAAAAAATAATACAAGGATTGTAAATCCAGTTTCTACTTAGCAGGAATTTCTATTGATATTTAATTCTAAGATAAAGGAAATACGAGCAAACTTGGAAGAGCTTGACAATCAGCCAAAAGATGTAACTTTTGTTTCCAAAGAAGCTTGTACCATAAGACTACAAAAAAGTGGTGAACAGACAAAGAAACAGTAAATTTTTTTCATGTCGTTGTATGGTGGAACTTCCATTGTTTTTTAAAGCCGAGAGAGCCCTTTCCCTCAAATAGGATTTTTCTGGATCGTATTTTTTTCATAAGACCAGTTCGTTTTTCTGGAAAGGATTAAATTTTCACTGGGGTACGAGCAATAAGCACTATTTAGCAATTTAGATTTGACATAGCAGTTAGTAAATTCAAAATTATCGATGTTTAAAAAATGAACAAAAAAGTTATAAGAAGAACAAGCAAATCTTGCAGTACTTATTGAGCATCGGCACTGTTTCTGTTTTTACTTTTGTTTCTTTTTTTTTGTCTAGGCTGTTTCTGCTTCTGATTTTCCAAAAGCCAGAACAGAAAAGAGATACAGGTCGCCTGTTTTTGACAGCCTGTTTCTGTTCTGTTTCTTTTTTTTTCATTTGTTTTTCCTTTCTATTTTTTGGAAAAATAGAAACAATGTCGATGCTTAGTATTTATTCAAGGAAAGCGTGTTATACTTTTCGTATCACTAATGAATCTGATAGTGTAATCGAGGAAAAACAGAGTTCACTTGTATGAAATATAGTGACACCAAAGTTGGCTGAAATTTTATACAAAAAAACTAATCAGGTTTTGTTTTCTTATTACTGTCTCAAAATATAACTTATCAAAATAGCATAAACAGACACTTGAAAAATAATTTGACTAGTTTACAAAATACGTCATAAAATTAAACTAATGCAACCGAAGGAGACTTTTTAGCAGAGGTATAAAGACAGTAATAGTTATTTTTCTCTATAACTTAACTGTATTCTGAAAAAAAAATTATTTATTAAGAAATACAGCAAAATTCCGATTCAGGCATGTATGGTGATAAGCTGACCTTTGAATTGGAAAAGTTGAAAATAATCGAGCAGGTATGTTTTCTGTGTGTTATCTCCTTTAGAAAACCCAATAGCTTTAACTTTTTACCTGCTAATTAATTAAAGTTACGACGGCTGTATGTGCATCTCGTATTGTCACTGTCTACTAAAAATGGCTTGTTGCATACGCCCGATGCAGTTTTTCGTCCCTCATTTTCAGGCAGAAAGAATTTCCTCATCCACGCGTGTCAAGACAATAAGAAATAAACTCGCCTGTATCCTAAAACTGAATCAGGTGTGCGCAGAATGGCCAATGTACTTTCTATTTTTGTTCTTTTACTACCTTTGATAACATAAAAATTTCTTTAAATTATTTTTATTCATTGAATGAGTGCGGTGAAATTCAACCTACAAACCAGCAAAGCTTAACCTAGGTAGAAATGATCCCTAAATAGTTCAACCAGAGCCATACAAAACCCTAACCGTTAAAATCCAACGCATCGAAACTCAACCCAAGAAAATTTAACTCTGAAAACTCAAAGAATAAAAGAAAAATCAGGACATGGAAAATTTAGCGACGCAGCTAGGGGAATTGCAAGAGGTGAAGGTTGTCACCAGGCACAACCTTTGAGGAGGCACCAAAACTGTTTTTTTTTAACTTGTATTATCGAAATGATGTGGGAGGGGGGGGGGAATTGACACTGTCACGGGGCGATGAAAACCTTAGCTACCCATTTGTTGAAATTCAGCAATATACGCATTGAAGTGAATTCACACAAATTCCTGTAGGTGTTTGATAACACGCCGATAACGGTGTTGATGAAATAGAAGACAACAACGATGACAATGGTAGTCAAGACAATTAAGAAGAGGTAAAAAAAAACAAAGACGCTAACGTCAATGATAACAACGATATTGTCCACGACAGCAGAAATAATGGTGGAATCCAAAATTGAGTCTATTGTGATGATATTGACGATGACAGGGTATCTTCACAGTTCCTGTCATGATCATCATTATCATCTTTATGGTCTTCTACAATGTCTCCAGCATCTATAAGATTGTTGCCATCATCATCTAAAGCCTTTGAAAATTTCCGTTCAAAGTATCATCCACCAATATCCCCTCCTTCCTTTCGATATTTATTCTCTCCATCTTCTATAATGTGTAGTACTATTGGAAGGGGCTCCTTGACACGATGTTGAATTTTGCAGGGTTTGATTTTTCTGGGTTGAGTTTTGTTTGATTAAAGAAGAAATTACTCAACACATACATTAAAATGTGTCCTATTCATTTGGTATTTTCTCTGAAAGCTGTCATTCAGATCTTATGCTTTTCAGACGACTCATCATCGAAGAAGAAAAATCCTTTGGAGCGATAATTAAATTGGCTCTTAGCATTATCGAACTTAAAAATTACCCGAAAAGCTTGTAATGCAATAAAAATCAAGCCAGACAGCAATTTTTTTCTAATTATGCAAACATTTCCAAAAATTCAGACCGTTAGAGAGAAAAATTAACTAGAACTAATAAGGAATCGTCAGGTGTCGTAACCTTGTATTTGGAAATGTAATGATTGAAAGGGTAACCAATTTCAAGTATTTGGGAATGATTATTGATGAAATGATTATATGGAAAGATTATTTGAGGGCACTTTCCACCAAAATTTCCCGATGGACAGGTATTCTAAATAGACTAAAGTATTTTATTCCTCATGAAGCACTTAAAACTTTATATTATACTCTTATTTCTTGATATTTAGAGTATGGATGCGCTCGTTGGTCCAATTCGTTTATTTGTAATCCACACAAAATCCAAGTAATACAAAATCGGGCAGTAGAAACTCTATTTCAAATAAATACTCAGCAAGTGATTCATATCGCCTGGAAAAAGTTTTAAAAGTTTTTAAAATACCTATGCTTCAAGTTGCAATTTTGGTTTACACGTGTATTAATGTTTTAGCAACACTTGGACTAAGACAACTTAATATGTTTCAAATAGCTTCAGAGTATCCTTTATACCGAACAATCTCATCTGAATATAATTCATTCATATCAGAAATGTTCCACAGCCATAGAGGTGTACTGTCATTACAATATCAAGGAGGCACACTTGTGCCTCTATAAAGAGGCGACCCACCACAAAGTTAAGCGATTTCCGGTCCTAGCGGTCGCAGAGAGACAGCGGTGATCGCATTTTGTAGCCCAAGCTCCAACTGAGAAACGTGCAAAATTTCATCCCCCTCCGACTTTATCTTCATGGGTAAAAGTGGGCCGGAAGTTTCGACCCTCCGACCATAGCCCCCTTTTAACGTTGTCCGATTGGGCTGAAATTTAGAGGTTAAGCTTTCCTAGGGCCCGGGAGCTCATCCTCGAAATTTCAGCTCAATCCTATCACTCCTTCTCTGTTTTCCAAAAAACAAATATAGCCACTTAAAGTTCATTTCTTTATTTTTTATCAGCCACGCCTACAGGCCACAGTTGGCAACGGATCCGGGTGAATGAGGACTCATTCGAAGCGGAATTCGACCTTTTAGGGCTTTTTGATATTTTCAGACCGAAAAAATTATCCCCCGAATTTAGATTTACGAAAAGCCTCGTTTTCCTATAAGACCCCATGTTAATTTTTCCCACTACAGCCCCCCTTTAACGTTGTACGATCGGGCTGAAATTTATAGGATAAGCTTTCCTGGGGCTTGGAAGCTTATCCTCAAAATTTCAGCTCAATCCGATCCTTCCTTCCCTATTTTCCAAAAACCAAATATCAAGTTTTGTGGGGATTTGCTTGCGTCAAAAATAGATACGAGAGACTAAAATAATATAACAAGTGTCTATGTGGTACAATGGCCGCTTTTCCTGACTGTCAGGCGGAATATACGGGTTCGATTCCCTG
>JAQQPU010010666.1:0-16197 GCA_029168905.1 Artemia sp. Kazakhstan ARC1039 | reverse complement strand
AAAGGGGCTGTGCCCTCCTCAACGCCTCGCTCTTTACGCTAAAGTTTGACTTTCTCACAACTCTTTTTTTAAACAATAAAAACTTTAGCGTAAAGAGCGAGGCGTTGAGGAGGGCACAGCCCTTTTCATATACGGAAGCGGGGTTTGGGGGGCGGCAGCCCCCCAGCTGCACCTCCTAATCCCTGTGCGTTTTAAGGTTCGAACTTGTGACTCAGCCTCTTTAACTCTTTAGAAAACGTAGTTTTTTTTTCAAATAATGTTGATGTAGAGGTGTGGAATATATTGCCCAACTGTATAAGAGAATCTATTTCGCTAAATCCGCTCCGATAACATATTATAAAATATATTTTATTAAGCAGATTAAAGTTGTTTGTTTAGTTTTTCCGTTTAACATTTTGCGAATAAGGTATGTGTCCGTTTGATGCGTTAATCTTGTGAAGTGATTTATTTCTTTTAATATGTAGAATACTCGTACATTGCCCAAATATGTAAAAGAATCGTTTTCGCTAATATCGTTCTATAAAAAATATTTGATGATATCCTACTGAGCAGATGAAAAAATTGTTTACATGTTTTTGTTGTTTGTTTAGTTTTTCTGCTTAATGTTATTTGAAAAAGGTATGCTTTTTGTTCGTAAATAGCGACGCTTTTTGTTCGCTGTGATAGTTTTGTCAAATGATTGATTTCTCAAATTCCCGTATTGGCCGTTTATAGCATCTGGTATGGTGGTAGTACAGGAATAAGTATATTATATATCCCTGTATATTAGTATAATAAGTATATGCTATTAGTATATTAAAATAATAAGTATATACTATTGTTTTTATTTTTTCAATAAATAAAATCAAAATCATTTGTACGTGCTGAGAATACATCTGAGTATCCAAGTCAGTGGCTAACCCTCTCAATTAATTATAAACAGTACCCACGAAATCTTATATACCGAAAGACCTAATGGATATTAGTGACAAAAAACAGGCCATACAGAACTAGCTATTTATTAAAGATTTCTACTTTGTTTTTGCCAAGATCGAATAAGTATTCTCACAATTGCTTATTACAGATTTTTATCTCGGTATTATAACAACTGCATATTTGGGATTCTAAAGAATTATAATCGTAAAAAAAATTCCTGAACACAAACGCAATGTAAAACGAATAAAGTTATATTTGAAACAACTCTGTACATGACAATAAACACAAAATTATGGCACAGGTAATAGGAACTATTTAAGATCTTGTCGAACTAAACGCTTGAAAAGGTACACATCAACATTTTCTTTTCTTTTTTGAGGATATCCAGTTTTCTTTATCTGGATATTGAATTTTTTTCTTTATCTGAAATAAATTTTACTTTATCTTTCCCCTTATCTGGACATTGGAATTTCTTAATCTTTATCTTTTCCCCCTTTATTTTCCTTTATCTGGAAACAAAAATGCCTCTGTTTGTGGGGAACTGGACACGAAAAAACAGTGGATGACATAACGATAAGATGTAAATGTAAGCCGGGATATATATTGACTCTAATCAAGCTATAAGCCTGAAGTTATATCTGTCATTTTTACGTTTATGACATAACTGCCGAAATTTGTTTGTTAAGCAATTATCAAAGAAATGGCGTGTAGGGCAATGTAGACTTGAAAGATGAATGGTTGGCTGAACCTACATTGGCCTATTCCTCCTCCCTTTGAGAGCAGTTCAATCTTAGTTCACACGCGTGCTTAGCTACACATCAATGTCTAGATAAAATCATTTTCGACTAATCACAAAATTATTTTTCTTATTGGCAGTCCTGATGGGTCAAAAGTGCTGTTGTCTAGCTAGGCATACGTGAGACTGAGCTTTAGCAAAGAGTTTTTCAAAATTAGCTCCAAATTGAGAAAATAACATATACGCCCTTTAATCCTAACAGCAACGATTTGTTACAATAACTTCTACTTTTAGTTTCTATGGCAAAAGCCAAATTTATTATTGTCTGCTTGTTTTTAAAATCAGGATCTAGTTTTGCTTCCATAACATAATGTGAACTTGAATTGCTTTATCCAGAAAATAAAGCAATTTTTGATAATGGTGGCTATCGGAGGACTAGTTTGAAAGAACCTAGTTTGTTTTTTAGAACTGAAATATGACCACTAAGTTAACATTTCTAGAAAAATTCCTATCTTCAATTTTTTTTTAAATACCATCTGGTTAACTGTTTAACGTCGCGTGGCAATGTTTTTATATACTTCTCTCTTGGAATAACAAAAACAAGGCTGTTAAAAATAAAGGACATTAAATCAAAAGCACTATGTTTAAAAAAAAAACTATGGAGTATATCTCAACCCCAATTCAGATTGCAGTTCAGATCAAAAATTAATTAGCGATTGGTTGATAAAGCAATGTATTGAGAGTTTTTAATTATTTTCGTCCCTTCACTTTTTCTAGTGAATAATAATAGCTTTTTCTTTTGCCGAATGTTCTTCATATTTTGTGTTATCTATGACCCATATTCAAAAATGAAAATGGAGGACGATGTTTCATCCTAAAGATTAGTCAAAACAGTAAAAATTGTAACCTCAAAATTTACTTTTTGGCATACTTAGACCCCCCCCAACTCCTCACTGCAAAAACTATGGTGCCAGACCTGTTGGTATATTGAATAGACTGTGTGGCAGAACTTAATTAAAATTTAAATCCTCTGGCGCAGCACTAGCCAACATAGATGCTTCCTTTTAGTTTTTTCTTCGGGAAATTTTCTTTGATTTCTTGTTTTTGAATTTATTGCTCATGATACATTTTACATTTAAATATTTGAAAAAAAAATCTTAATTCCAAGGTTTTATTTTATTTTGTAGTGGTCTTTGCTATTCTGAACCATGCTTTGGACGGTCCTGATACAAATAACTTTCTCTTGAAATAAATTCAATTGACGATTTTGTTCTTTTACAGAGGAAAAATGGGGGGGGGGGGCAAATCTTGATTAGTTTTACACAGAAAATGATACGAAATCAATCAATGTAACAGATTATTAAACATATTTCTGTCGTAGTAGAAATGCTGTTAAAACCTAGATCTACGATCTACGATCTGTTAAAACCTAGGACAAGTCACGGAAAGAAAAATATAAAATAGAAACTAGTTCATGTTTTTCCTTTTTTTACTTATCTCTACTCTAGTTCAACTTCCGGTTCAACTTTAACACTTGACAATACTTTTTAAGCCGCATAATTTCCAAAAGAGCCGACTGAACAAGTAATAGCCACTTTTTCAACTTCAGTAAGGCCTCCAAACGGCTGATCCGTGCCTCTGTATATCCTGGATCTTCCCACCTCCATTCTCTGGTGTGGGCTTACACTGCAGACTCAAAAGCCTTTCTTTTAACTGCATCGATAATTCTTCAGGATGCATCGTTACGGAAAGTTGTAGATTGTTCGACACGAATGGATTAAGAAAAGAATCACTTGCAACTGCGTTGTCTCGTTTTATGGTCACACAGTTTTGTTGGTATTGAGGCATTTGTAGGTGGTTGAGGTTATGTATGGGCGATGAGACAGATGGCAATGTTGGCAACACTGAAAAGATGATACAGTTATAATAATACTCTCGTTGAGTGTGCAGAAGTGTAACACTGGTAACTCAGAATTTTAACAGGTTAAGAGATTGTTTTTAGATAAATTTAAGCATTATATGAATAGAAATTTAGAAGATATGCAAATAATTTTTTTTTACAAGGTCATACTATTGTCCTTTCCTTGCATTTTCTTTGCTTTCCAGGCACGATTTAAAGTGTTGAAAAATTAGCTGAAAATTTTTAGTAACAGATTTTTCCCTTTTTTCTCTCTCTTTTTTGCCTCAGTTTAGAAATATTAACTCTCAAATAACACGTTTATTTTGTTTTAAATGTTTTTAGAACTAGAAAAGGTTATTATTGGATTCTGATATTTGTGTTTAAATAGCTGCGTATCTGAATCTCAATAACATGATTAGAATTCAACTTTGGGAAGGGTTCAACCAATTTCATAAAAGAAGTTCAGCCACGAAAAAGGTCCAATAAAGCTAGTAGACAAAATCCACTGCATTTTTTACATAATCTTTATCTTCAGAGTAATAGAGGATCTTTCACAGCCTACCCATAAGAATACAATACCCGTTATTAATAAAATTAGAAGTTTTAATCGGCCAATATGCTTAAACTACTAAACTTATTGCCCATAAAGTATAACTTAATTTAAGGAATAACTATTCCAGGAACGGTAGACATTTTTATTATACTTAATTTGGCGCTAAATTATAATTTTAACAATTAATTACCTCTAATTCTAAAAATTCGAGTTTTATCAACAAATTATAAAAGCATTATGATTTTCTATATTTTCGTCCCCTAATCATGACAAATAAGAGCTGATATTAAAAACAGTAGTATGGCATTATAATAATATAAGGAAGCAATAGGCTTAACCCTCCTATCCGTAAAATGTTCAAATTTCAGCCTCATCAAACAGATTGTGTTAACGATCTGGTTTATGGTCTATGGCTCGAGGGTACTGGCAGAGCCCTTTTTAAGTAGCGGAAGAGATCGCAGCATGGTATGTTGTTTTAGGCGATGCTTTAAACAACAATTCCCCTAAAAACAAGGCTTGTCCTAAGATCTACCTTTGAAAACATAAAAATGATGACCCTAAAATCTATTTTTGATATTTAAAACCCCCTACCCCTCAAAAATATAGTTAGTTGGCATAATTGTTTGTGGTAATGAGCTCTCAGTAACAAGATCTTTGCCAACAGAAACTGGGACTTAGAAAAAAATAGAATTTTTATTTTATTTTCAGCAATAAAAATATCTATTTGTTCTGATTCTAAATATGTAAAATGCATAATTTTAAATTTGCGCATCAGAATCTAATTCCAAAACAATTTTTTTTTTCAAGAAAGGTGCAATCTCGATGTAAAATATAAAATAAATGAAAACATAATTTTGATTTTTGAGAGAAGGATGGTCACTGATCAGAGTTGCCAACTGGTCATATTTTATGTCCAAATGACATATTCCTGTGTGCTGGGACACAATGACATAATAGGGCAAAAAAGGGACATATTTTAGAAATTTGGGACATAAAAGGGACATACTTAGCAAATTTATGACATAAATTAGAATATTTTCCGGCTGGATACATATTTTTGTAAAAACAAAATGTTATTTTTCACAAAATCAGCATTAAAACTACTTATCTAGTACTAAACTTATATTTTCTACTAATTTTCTTACAAACGTTTTTTTTTTACAAACTTTATTATTTTTCGGAGTTGTTGCACTTTCCTGCAGACAACTATTTGCAAATACTCTTGAAATTCTTTACATGTTTGTATTCTTTCATCTATAAACGATTTTATTTCTCCTTGCTTTTGTGCTACAGTCAAGATAATAGGGAATCAGGCCCCTTTTTAGTTAACAATCGCTTCTGACTTTCAATAGTCAGGCACAAACATCTATCTATTTATCAAGTATTACAAACTAAAAATGAAAAGTTAGCAAAAGAAAAAAAATTAGATTCTTGATGATCTGGAATCAATTTTGATATCAATAGATGTACCAAAAAGTTAGCTTATTGTGCTGATTAAAATACATACAATATTTTTAAAGTATGGTGTTACCCATTAGTGGGCCTGAGAAAATTTGCCAAATTTTCGAAAAAGGTAAAAACACCCCATAAAAGTCAAAAAATGTTAATGGAAATCACGCCTCACGCCATCAGATTCAGCATATCAGAGAACCCCACTGTAGAGGTTCCAAGTTCCTATCTATAAAAATTAAATTTTATATTGCTTGCCAGAAGAAACATCACGGATTCGTGTTTATTTGTTGTTGTTGCTTTTTCCAGGGTGATCATATCGAACCAATGGTACTAGAATTTCGCAAGAGGGTCGTTCAAACGAAAATTAAAAGATCTAGTGTCCTTTTTAAGTGACCGAAAAATTAGAGGACAACTAGCCCCTGTCCCACGCCCTTTTTTCTTGAAAGTCGTCTGATAAAAATTTTGAGATAGCCATTTTGTTCAGTATTGTTGAAAGGTACAATAGATATGCCTTTGAAGATGACACGACCCCTCAGAAGCACCAGAGGAAGGGCCGCAAGTTATAAAATTTGCCCATTGTTTACATATAGTATTCGTTATAGGGAAGTATACCGACATTTTCAAAGGGAGGAAGGAGATCTTCTGGGGATGGATTTTCTATGGGGAGAATTTCTCATTGGGATGGAAGTTTCTGGGGGTGAACTTTTCAGGAGAAATTTTACATGGGGAGAATTTACCAGAATTTGTATACAGAATGTTTGCTATTTGTCTTTTTTCTCTTTGTTGAATTCATTGTACATGTTGAGACACTCTGAGGGAACTCTCAGGGGGAAGTTTTGAGCGGAGTTGGAATTATCTTGGGATCTTCTTTTTTGGGGAGGGGGGGTATTTTCCACGGGAGGAATTTCCATGGTCAAATTATCACCAGGAGAAATTATCCATGGAACATTTCTGGGGAATAAACTTTCCTGGGGGAGGGGGGGGGGGGGTATTTTCCAAACAGGGACATTCCCCAATGACCTTAAAAAGGATCAGAAACTAAATGAATATAAGTCTTTCTTCAAATAAAAGTATGGTAAGGAGTATTTTTCAGGCAGAATCGTAACCAAAAAATTTTCTGGGAAGGATTCGTAGCAGAGATGGAATTGTCCGGTAATTTCCCGGCGGAAAAATTTTAAATGTGAGGAACTTTATGTAGAGAAATTTTTCGTGGGGTAATTTTCCACAGAGGGGGTGGATTTAGTGGGATTATCTGAAAAACGATCAGAAATAAATACAAAAACTAGTTTTTTCTACCGAAAGTAAGGAGTGACATTAAAAATTAAAACGTACAGAAATTATTCCGTATATGACGGGGGCTACTCCCTCCTCAATACCCCCCTCTCTATGCTAATGTTCAACCTTTTGTCTAATTTTTTTAAGAACGATTCTTGAAACACAAGGGCCGTGCCACCCTTGGAGTAAGCCCCCCTCCACCCTTTTTGGAGAGGGGTGGAGCCACCCCCCTCCACACACGTATTCTTTACCCTAGATGCATCCAACAGACATTTTGAGGTAGAAGTTTTGTTAAAAATTGTCTAAAGAACATATAGCAATGTCCTCAGCGTTTACATCGACACGACAGCGTTAATATCGACACATCAGTTCATTGACAGTCACAATCACTGCCCGTCAGAACATCAAAAGCCATAACATCGACACGTCAGGACATCGACAAAATCCGTCATAACATCGACAAGAATCCGTCAGAACCACTAGCCGTCAGGACATCGACAGTCATAATACGGACACGTCAGTTCATTGACAGTCACAATCGCTATCCGTCAGAACATCGACAAAATCCGTTAAACACCTAAAAATTTTAAACTTTAGTTTTTTGGGGTTTAGGGGGAAAACGTACCTAGGTCAGGTTAGGTTATGTATTTAATATAGGGCCTATGCTATGCTTTACCCCCCCCCTGATGTGCTAATATATAGACGAAATTTGTATCTAAACTATTATATACTTATTACTATTATATACTCAAAAAATGTTTTGTCGATGTCCTGACGTGTCGAATTTATGACTGTCGACGTTCTTACTGATTTTCCCTGTCGACGAAATGACGTTTAGTACTTGTGACGGTTAGATGAAATGGTAGCAACCCATATTTACTATCTTACCACTATATAAAGAGGATTATCTTACCACTACGAAGGTTCCTGGTTCCGGCCGGATCACAGCTTAACTCCGAAACTGTTTGTCGCGGGTTAGTGAGTTGGGCATTCAGATACGATAGCTGCTGGGAAGATCCGGGAAACCCTGCTGACCAGTTTAAACTATTGGTTGTAAGTCCTCTGAGATGATTAGTGTGAAGTCCTAAAAGAATTATAATTTTTTGAATTTCCCTCGAGCAAAAACAGCATTAATTCTGTTTGCGCTTCTTTATGAAGGACTCTACTTGAAGTAAAGGCAAGTTAAAGTAGATTTTTAACAAATCCCGAGCTCAGGACCAGTATCTTAGGTGGCCTTAAGTCGAGGTAATCTTGTTCCTTTAACTATTCTTCCTTAATTTGTATATTGTGAGCAAGGAAAAAAAAATCCTGATAGGAAAGCCCATGCGGAGATAGCAACATAAATTTGCCGGTTTTCTTGGGAATTCCAAAAGAGAGCCTATTATTTAGTATTGAAATACAACATATTTAGCATTTAATATCCAAGTTGATTATTTTTCTGAGTTTCACCATATTTTGAAGTTGTGATACACATACACAGTCAAGGGCACATCCAGAATTTTTATTGGGGGGGGTACAATAAAAACTTTAAAAACACTTTTAAAAGTTTGTTTAGCCTATATGCATTTTTTTTTCTTTTTTTACAAATCGGACAAAAATTTCGGAAGGGTTCAAACCCTTGTGCATAGCACAGTGTAATTTAATAGACGATATCAGTTGCGTCAATTCCTGAAATTTAGGAGGAAGGAAAAAAGTGTATTTTTATTTTTATTTTCCAATTCTCAATTTTTGTATTTTTACTATTTTTTATTCGTTTTTTAATGAAAATACTAAGAAAGAAATCACTTTTCAATGAAAATACCGCAAAAAGGAAATTTCAAAACCTGTTCGGAAGGGTAATAAAATAGAAGGGGCAGAAATCCCTCCCTCCGCCATGCCAATGCCCCTTGATGATACTCATTAAAGGTAATGAAAAATTCCTGAATGGGGATCCAAATTGTACCTTCTGATTGTTGTGATATATCATATGATATATCATGTGATATATCATGTGATATATCATATATCAGATCACATTGTTGTGATCTGATTGTTGTGTTATATCAAAATATTACTTTTTCATGTTTCAAATTGTCAATTAATGTTAGAAAATACTTAAATCTACTGTAAACTAAGAAGTGACTATATTTCTTTCCTCAAAGTATGTGAACAATTTCTTGGCAACAATTTCCTACTTCAATTCCCAGGGTTGCAAGGAATTTCTTCTTACACTTGATAATTAACGATTTTTTTCCTTGACAGTTTAATTTTTAACCAAATACTTTTAGCCATTAAACATTAATCTTTTCTTAATAAGTAATTCTTTTTCATATAATTTTTTATGCAGTTTATAAGGCTATTTTTCGCATGTAAATCAATAGAACACACGTTTCTGTACATCACAATATACAATTTTTAATTTGTTTTCTTTAAATTTGGGTCAAAAGGTGAAGCACAAAGCAAACAGTTCATCGTAACGGACTGTAAGTAAGGAGTAGCAACAAATAAATTGAAGAAAGGTGTCTCCAGAACAAGATAAGTAAGTATGATTGTTTGAAGTAATTTTCAGAATTTCTTCTGAATTGCCTTTGAATAGTTTTCATTTTTGTGATCTTTAATTATTTTCTGTCGTATCTCCGAGTTTTTTTTTTTTTTTTTTTAATTGGCTGGCTTTTTATTGACATTATAATCTTAACACGTTCAATCAATGGGTATTAATTGCTTTCCTTTGCAGCATTCAGTTCTCAAGATGGATAGAAGGTTCCATCTTTTCTAAAATACATTATATAACGTTTCTCTTATATTGACTGCAATTCGATGTCAAAATTTTGCATGAATACAAATATCAAAAAATTCGTGACATTTGACTGTTTCTTCTTGCATAGATAAAAAAAAAAACTTTTCTAACCACAGCAAAAAAGTCAGAAAAGCATTTTTGGTGATTTTTTTTTGGCAGAATTTATCATGTGTTACAGAGCGCCAATTGAATTAGCGATTCTGTTTTGTCGCTATTATATTTTTAGCTAGATTTTCCTAAAATTTTAGATTCAATGTTACCTCTTCTATTTTCTACTTTGTTTGATATTGAACTCTTTCTGATACGGCATATCATTCAGGCAATTTTTCTAGCCTAGCAGACTGGCGGTACACAAAGAAATATCACGTCCTTATTTTGCCGCCTGAGTTTTACTGTGGAGTATGTGGAATTTATTTCTTTGTTAATGTGAGCCTTACGCCACCGAACATGACCGCGTTACTGGAGTTAAGGAAAGATTTCAAGAAAATTGGAACTTATTGAGAGGGGTTAAAGAGTAAAACTTGGCCTCGGGCAGCTTGATACTGCAGTGAGTTACTAGTAGTACTAGTAGAAGAAAAAAAAACTTGCCTGGGAGAAAAGACCCAAAAAACTAACGATAGCTCATTAGCTTATGACTCTAAATACTGCTTATTCATAAGAAAATAGTCAAAATGTGCAAAAGATTTAGCCCTTGGGATGGGAGGGCAAAACCTCCCATTAAATGTTAAATGTTTAATAAACAGAATTATTAATCAACACATGACGTTTAAAACAGGGTTGCCAACTTGCAGACTTTCGTGTTTTTGCATTCTTTTTTACCTCATTGCACTCTTTCCATCAAAGGACGGGAAAATCAATCTTAATGTCAATTTTTGGCTAAATTCTTTCTTTTTTGCACTGTGTTACGAAATAGTGATAGAAAAAGTATTAACGAAATAAAAAACTTCAAGTCAAATTATTTTAGTGCAAGAGATGAAACTGCTAGCCGGTGTGATCTCTGTTACCTCTGCCTATGCCTTACCCCAATCGTCCAGTCGTCTTTCAAGCATTTCCAACCGTTTAAGGAGAAGAGGTCAAAGACAAATTAACAAGTGGAAATCCAACAGGCATGTAAATTCAAATATGTCTGTATGAAAGACAAACATGACAAAATCTTATACCTATAAAAAGAACGATTCTTATTATCTAACTCATTATCTAGAGGTTTGTTTAATCAGGGAGCCCTGCTGAATTCACTTAAATACATTTGAAAAATGATTTTTTGACTTGAATTCTTTTTATAGCAAGTCACTCATTTGGGGGTTGATTCTCATTTTTTTTTTTTTAGATGTAGGCAGTTGGCAACCCTGGTCTAAACACAATGAATCAGCTTCAGTACAGCAACTCCTTGGAATTTCCCCGAAATCTTGGATGTTATATTTAGCATCTTCCCCACTCCCCGCCTAGCTACCCGTTACACCTTCATCATCTGACATATGAAGATACAGTTGTTTCGAACATTGTTATATTATTTTTATTAAATATCTTATCTTTATTTGAATACTGTTATCTTCTTTTAATTAAAAAATGCACCAGATATAGCAATTTCATTTCAAATGAACCCTCAAATACCTCTCTATGATATTTCAGTGTCCCACTAGCCATAACTGAAAAAAAAAGCAAAAAAAAAAGGAGAAGCATCGGTGGAACCATTGTGAAAAATTGATTTCCTTGTTTCTGAAGATGGGGGACTACAGTTCTCCGATATGGGGTTATCAGCTATGGTGCTTTTAGTAGTGTAGTTTCATTTGGATCTAATACTATATTTTTGGGATTTCATGCTATTTTTTGAAATTCCCACAAATTTGCTTTCATAACAAACTTTAATCACTAAGATTAATCGAAATACTACTACTACAACTAATAACAACTCACCGCAGCACCAAGCCGCCTGAGGCCAACACAGCTACGCAGGCTCTTCCTCCATCCCAATCTATTCAATGCCTCCCTTTTTTAACCCTCCCACGAAGTTCTCATTCAATTTAAATCTTTCTGTATGCGTCCTTACACATCTGACAAAGACGATCAGCTTTCCGTTTAGCCCTAGACGGTTGGCCGAAAAGGGCAATCTTCGGCAATCTGTCATCCTTCATCTGCACAACGTGCCCTAGCCATCTCAGTCTTTCTTTCATTATAGCCCCAGAAAGCGGGATTGAAATACATTTATCGTACGGCCTACTAATTGAAATACGGTCAGTCAGCCAGGTACCCAGAACAATCCGTAGGCAATTTCTCTGGAAAACATCTAGCAAATCTTCATCCACTTTTCGGAGCGTCCATGCTTCAGAGCCATATTTGACCACTGTCATCACTGTAGCTTCTAAGATTCTAATCTTGTTTTGCAGACTTATCTCCCTATTCATATAAACTTTTTTTTAACTGTGAAAAAACACCCTGAGCCTTGGCTATTCTACTTTTAACATCTTCTCTGCCGCCACCGTCTTTACTAATAATACTACCAAGGTAAGTGAAGCTGCCAACCTGATCAATCTTTTCGTTGCTCAACGCCACCTTTTCATCTTCAATTATTCCTAGCCTTAATGACTTAGTCTTCTTAACACTAATTTTCAAACCTATCCTAGCACCCTTAACTCGCAAAACCTCTAAAAATCATTCATTTTACTCACACTTTCATCTAGGTTGCTTAAATTATCAGCATAATCAAAGTCCAGGAGAGTGTTTCCTCCCCATTTGATTTCGTGGTCTCCCATTGCCTTTCCTGTACTCCTTAAGACGAAATCCATCAAGATGATCCATATAAAGAGGGATAGAACACAACCCTGCTTAACTAGCGATTTGATACAAAACCAGCTGCCATCCTCATTGTCTATCTTAACCGCAGCAGCGTTATTCTCGTACATAGCACTAATCACTTTAATATATTTGTCTGGTATATCATATAAGGATAAGACCTTTGCTTAAGTTCTTCTATCAACAGAAAGGAACGCTTGCTCGTAATCTATAAGACTAAGAACCAAAGGTGTTTCAGAACTCATTCACTTCTTAATTATTAACCTAAGAGTGAAAATTTGGTCGACACATCCTCTGCCTTTTCTAAAACCGCACTGTTCTTCTTTTTAACTTTGTCTGCAGCATCTCTCAGTCTAAAAAGTATCATATTACTAAGCAATTTGCTATCTACAGAAATCAGACTAATGCCTCAGTAATTACCACACTCACTCTTATCACCTTTCTCATACAGTGGTTTAATTACGGTTTTCCTAAAATCGTTAGGTACTTCCTCTTTTTCAAAAATCATATTCATAATTTTCAATAACTTATTTCTAACCTCAGAGCCACCATATTTAAGAAATTCATTTACCACACTATCGGCACCTGGAGCCTTGTTATTTTTTAATCCTTTTAGTACTGTTGCGAATTCTTCCTCACAATACAAATCTTCCTTCGCATCCAAGGTATCACAAACTTTTCATTTTCCTCTATATCTTTGCCTGCAATTCTATCTCGGTTTAGCACATTCTCAAAATATTCTGCCAGACTCTCTTTAACTCTTTCCATGGCACACCTCCACTTCACACCTCCTTAGTTCATATTTTAATGCTTTCTCCACTGTCTTTACACTCCTTTTGTTTTCATATGATCTATCACTCAGATAAGTCTTGTACAAGCCCCTTCTCTTCTCTGTTAAACATCAAGCTTTTTCACTAATATTCCTAGCTGCAGTCCTAACTTTCTTCCCTAATATACCATCAGCAACTTCACAAGTTGTTTTTCTAATATTATTCCAACCATCTTCCACATTGTCAAATTTTAAACTCTCAAGTTTAGAATTCAATTGTTCCTGGAAAGCTTCTCTCAAATTCTCATCTTTGAGTCTACCAACATCATAACTTCCCGGGAGGTAATTACCCTTCCGAAATTTCAGCTTTAAATTAACCCTAGATACTACTACATGGTGATCTTTACTTTTAACATCAATTACAAGACTCCTATATACCCTTGTATTTTGTACTGATCCTGGCAGTCTTCGGTTTACTATAACATAATCAACAAAGTTTGCGGTCTTACAATCACGTGAATACCATTTTAACTTATGGGTCATTTTATGACCAATCACCGTATTGGTTATAACTAGATTGTTATACCTACAAAATTGCAAAAGTGTATAGCCATTACTGTTTTCTTTTCCTACGCCAAATTCACCTAGGCTAGGATACCATCTATCCCTATTTCTACCGAGGCTCTATTCAGGGGGGATTAGAGGGTTTGGACCCCCCCCCCCCGATATGTTTGTCTGACTCGTAAAAACGTAACAAAAATGGACATAAACAAATTTTGTATGCGTTTTTGAGTTTTTTAGTGTGTAAACCCCCGCCCCCCCCCCAAAAAAAAAAATGAGTAAAACTCCCTCCAAAAAAAATACTGGGTATGGCCTTGATTTCTACCGACCTGGGCGGTAAAATCTCCCAGTAAAAACATCACATTTGTACCTGTGACCCTGTTTATTTGCTTCTGTCATTGTTAGTAAAATTCATCTGAGTCAGTAGTATCTCTGTTGGTTCTACAGGTGCATATACTACTATAACTGGTATCCTGAACACTTAGTCATAAAATGAGCAGTTAGTATTCTATTATTAATACCTTCCTAGCCTAAACAAGACTTAGCAGCTTCTTTATTCATCATGAGCCCTACTCCCTGTCTATGTACTCCATCCTTTCTGTCTGAATGAACAAATTCTATATTACCTTGTTTCATGCTTTCTACCCCTGAGATATGGGTTTCTGAAATTCCTATAAGTCTAGTTTGAATCGTCTGAATTCATCAGTCAAAATGTCAATACGATAGTCATTTTTTAACGTCGTAACATTCCAAGTTCCAATTTTGATGTTCTTTAAAGCATTGAAATTATTTTGACCCCAGGAAAAGCAATGATCCCGGATACCAGTGCAGGACGTGGATCACATATCTTTTCAAGTCTACACCATAGCGCTTAAGCCGGCTTAGAGCCGGACGGCAAGAAGTCCCTAGGACCTCCAATATGAATAAAGGCTTTGTGCAATCCTGGGCCCATCTTGGTCACAGCATGGTTTTCAGCACTTGGCGATGCTCTTCTATGAACAAGAGTCGAAATCCTGCACAGAAAGACTCAATCCTATTACCTCTGACTCATTATATATTCATACCACAAATATTATGGTACTACGGAGAGGCAGCCATAGTAGATAAATTAGCTAGGAAGAGGTTTTTCAGTCCGAAAACGTTACTATTTCTGAATGAACTTCAAATGGTGATTCTTACTTACTCGACAGTTACATTTTCAAATTGCCGATTACTATTGACAATTGTTCGTTCTTAACCAGGTTGCCCCTTAGGAGCAACTTTTTTGCATGCAGACCAATGGTCCTTATAGTGCAGGTACCGATCTCCTGGTTATACACCTTTGGCCAGGAGTGCTATGCATGGTTGAGGGTAAATCCTCTGACGCTTCCTGTGTCACTCCCACCCCCAGAGATTTCCACGTCTCTACTTGAAGTTGGGTCGACTCCAACTGATCTCCCAGAGTCACACCGTTGACCCTCGTCCCAAACAAAATATTCAGCGACACTTGGACTCGAACACCTGCTGGAAGAACATAGGAGAGGGGAGGGTAAATATGGTGGTGCCGTTCCACAACAGCTAGGGATACAATGCATATGCTAGACTTTTATTCAAAATCAGTTCCACTTACATGATTGAGCACCGTGGTCACTGGCCATAATCTTATCAAGTATAATTGAGAGGAATAGATGAGTTGAAACTTTCATAATTTCCAGCTCATACTGAAATTCAAATGATTAAGTTTTACATTGCAATGGTTCGCTCGTTTTGTTTCCTAGTATGGGAAAATCGCAAACACTTCTCAACGAATTAAGCCGTTTTCACCTCACGACTTTGCTTCAGCCATTTTCACCTCACGAATAACTAGAGCAATGTCGTGCTCATATCCTGCATGTTATGCCTTTCTGCAAGATACCCACTAATAGGAAATATGTAGTCCCCATTTCTTCGTTCCGCCAAATACTTACTCCACATTCTACTATGGGAACGCAACTCAAGATTCAATCATAAATGTAGAATAGTAGACCCAGAAATTGCAGTTTTATGTGATAAACATAAAAATAAAATAACAAACTAATGGTTTAATGTTTTTGTTTAATAAATACGATTTTTCTGAGTTTTTTTCGTCTCGTATTAGGCTACACTTACATGCTGCTGTGTAAATGCTCGTTTTTTCGTCTTTTTTTCATCTATGCTCAGTCTTTTTTTGTAGACGGGTCCAAAAAAATAAATTAAATAAAACAGGAGGTGCCGCCCATGGATACAAAGACGGTGGTATCTATTAAACGTCTAGATACAAGTCTTAACGTCAGGCAAGTCCGAATATTTTCCATAATATTATAGCCAATACAGTTTCTTTTCATCTCTTATTGGAAGCTTCATGCCCTAATTCTATGTTGAAATTAAAGCTGAATATAGCATTGAAGTTTTACAGATTTGGTACTTTTTTTTTTAGCACGATAGCTCAATATAGTACAGAGATTATCTCAGC
>JAQQPU010010665.1:0-11545 GCA_029168905.1 Artemia sp. Kazakhstan ARC1039 | reverse complement strand
TCACCGCCCACTCACGGATCTCTGAAGGGCAGCAAGCTCTTAGCAATTCTATCGCTTGGCATAATCCCTTCTCTCTGGCGGGCATTTTTGGCGAAATATTTGTTTTAAACTAAATGTTATGTCTTGACCAAGTGGCGAATCTAGACCAAAATTTTGGGGAGGGGGCAATATGACAAGAGCGCCAATAAGCAAAATCTTGGAGGGAGGAGCTCAATGGGACAAGGGCGCTAATAATTGACCAAATTTACAAATTTATTTTTTTTAAAGTGAAAAACAGAAAAAAAAACAAGGATTGAGGGCACCAGAAAAAATCTTGGGGAAGGTCCCCCCGCTCCCTGGATCCACCAGTGTCTTGAGCCATATTAATAATATTATTGTGCTAAAAAAATACATCACCAGTTACTAGGCACCATATATGCAACAAAATACAAGCATATTTTCATTAAAGGTTGCTCAGGCAAAAACTTGGGTAATTTTCTCTGATCAGATATTATTTGTCAGAGGTATTCTTTTTACCTTAGCTTCAAAGTCAAAGATATCAAAGTGCATGAAATTTGTGTTATTATTGCTTGCCGCTGTGTGCAAAAGCCACGTGACGTCTTCTATTTCCTTTTGGACAACAAAAATAGTGCAAATTATTGGGACCTAATAAACCAATCGTATTGAAATATTGTATAATCTTATCCAACGTAGCCTACAAGAGCCCGAGTTCAAGTTGGTATTTTACTCAATGTTTTTAAATAAACATGGTGTACGAGAGGGATCAAATCCTAGATTCCAGTAAAGTAAGAATGTTTCACCTTATTGTCTGCTGTTTTATTTAATTTCATTAAAGATTGGTTCATGGCAACCTTTTGGGGCATTGAAATAAACTCCATTCTTGTGATCAACAGATGGGACTGCTCCAACGATATTGCCCTACGCTAGTAATGTGGCGGGTTTATCTTTTGAAATGTGTCTGAAGATAAGTCCCTCAAAAAGTAACTTATCGAAGCGGTATTTTATCTCAAAATCCTCAACCATACAAGAACAGTAAGTCATGGAGAAGACACCTCAAATCAAGCACCTTGACTCCCTTGCGGAGTCAATTGGAGGATGCATGTAAGAAATTTAAGGAAAATTGCTCCTGAAGATTGAGTCTTTGCCCACCTAACTCTCCATGGAACCAGAAAAAGGCCCCCTTGAAGACAAGAATAAGGGTATACCAGGCTCTTCTTTGTTCTATCCTACTCTGCAGTAGAGACATGGACTCTGAGAGCATGCAATATACAAGCCCTCAATGCTTTGAACAACCCACTTGTAAGGCAAATCATTTATCGAAAACTCAGTGATTAAGGACAGCAATGAGGAGCTCCGCAAAATCTCCAAGCAATGCTATTACCTGGCTACATTAGTCAAACAACAACAACTATAATGGTTCGGTCATCTCCTTCTATACCCACATCACGCTTTCGTTAATAAAGCCCAAGGCTGTCACGCTCTCTTAGAATCACTTATATAAACATTAATTAAAAAAAACTTTTTCCACAAAATAAGATTTTCAAAGAAAAGTAACGAACTGCATTAAACCAAAAATGAGCAAAAATAAAATCAAATAATCTAACAAGCGTGAAACTACCACAAATCAGCACCGATAAATAAATGAAACCCAAAAGGAACAGAAATTACAATAAATATCCGAGTCAAACTCAAAACGAGCAGAAACTAAAATGAGTTGGGCTCAAAACTCCTATGCCTTCCCAAGGCAAATGAGCCTTTTTTGAAGTTTCTACGACAACGCGTTCTATAAAAACCTTATATGCCCCCAGGTCATAACTTACAACCTTACATAACTGAGGGCTGTGGGGGAGTGTCCTCCTCAAAAAAATAATTTCTATCTGGAAATCAACTACGCTGAACAAAATGGCTATCTCAAAATTTTGATTGGATGTGTTCGGGAAATGGTGGGTGTGGAAGGGGTGCTAGTTGCCTTCCAACCACTTTCGACTATTAAAAAGGGCACAAGCCACTCCAATTTCCAATTGAATGAGTTCTTTTCGAAGTTTCTACGACAACTTCTTTGATACGAAGTGCCCTGGTCTAAAGGGGTAAAAAAATAATACATTGTGCCAACATCGTTCTTATATGCCCCCATGGCATAACTTAAAACCCTTGCCCTGAGGGTTTTGGGGGAGTGTCCTCCTCAAAAACATAATTTCTAATTGGAAATCAACTACGCTGAACAAAATGGCTATCTCAAAATTTTGATTGGATGTGTTTGGGGAAATGGTGGGTATGGAAGGGGTGTTAGCTGCCTTCCAGTCACTTTCGACTATTAAAAAGGGCACTAGCCATTCCAATTTCCAATCGAATGAGCCCTTTTCGAAGTTTCTACGGCAACTCCTTCGATACGAAGTGCCCTGGTATGGAAGAAAACAAAAACAAAAAATAAATAATACATTGTGCCAACATTGTTCTTTACTTAGGCAGCGCGATTGCACTACCTATGATAAGACAGTATGATTACTATGATCATTCGGTATCTCAAGCATTATAAAAACCCGGACCGAGATGCAAGTGCTCGGAGAACATTTAAACAGCTATAAACATAAGCGACATTCGATTTTTTCACGGATAGACAAGTCAGATTTCTCTTGAACGCGAAACTTGGCTTCAACATTGTAACACTAAATTTTAAAGAATCTAATTTTAAATTAATTTATTTCAATACATATATAAAAATCGGTAATTAGTAGTGCAATGCCATTATTAGATGTTTTTAGGAATTACAAGTAGGTTGCAAAGTCTCGAGTTGGTTTCACAGGCATTTTGAGAAAGTTTCTGCCAAAATACGTGTTCCAGGGTAATTGGACCACTGATGGCAGATCAAATGAGAGCACCATTATTCAGTGACTGAAAAATTTACACTGACCCGCTAATGACAGAGTAAATGGGAGGAGCTATTTGTATGCACCGAGGATATAGTGCCAAAAATCAATAAGCTTTGATCTTACTGTTATGTTATTTATATACAGTGCTTAGAATGGAAGAAGCAACAAGGACGACACAAGGAAACTTGGATTGTCTGCAAAAAAAGTGAAAAGAGACCCAATGCCGATTTTTTCTTAGATCCCCGCCTCATTTTCTCAATCCTATCCCTCCTGAAACTCCCTTGTACTCATTTAAATTACTTGGTGACACAGTTTCTTCTAACTTAAAGTGTGGTATCTACATTAAAAATATCATCCATAAAGCTAATGCATCTATCTTCCTTCTTAACCATTTCAATATATTTGACATTGCCCTTCCCGTTTCTTAAGGATTTATACTCCCTTTGTCCGCCCTCATCTCGAATATGCTTGTCCAGTTTGGCACCCTAGAATTTCCAGGGAAGAGTCAGATCAAACTGAGCCTATCCTTGAGAATGATTTTCAAAGAAGGCAAAGCCCCATACTATCTCCTTCAAAAAAAAAAAAAAAAAAAAAAAAAAAAAAAAAAAAAAAAAAAAAAAAGCAACAAACCCTCGCAGGGAACACATTTTTCTCGAAAGACATTCCCCACCTAGATTCCGCCCTCCTCAGACCGTATCCCAGCCTGTTCTTACATTGTCTTCTGTTCGCTGCTGTACCTCGAGATATGGAAAATACCTTTGTTTCTACATTACGGAAAAAATAAACAAAGCATCCCACTATTCTCCCTCTTCTTATTCCTTGGTACAGGCGCTGCCAATGTTTTATTTTGTTCGCTCGTTTTTTGCCTGGCTTTTTTAACTTTTCTTTTAATTTTTTTATACTTTTATTTTTTTTTTATTGAGTTTTACTTGTTTTAATCATTTTGCATGTTATGACAATTTCAGTTTAAGTAATGACTAATGAATGGATTTTCATTCTGACAATTTTAGTTTCGGCATTCTTTAGCCAGTCTTGTAGTTATCGTGACTTTTTGTGTTTTGTTTTTGTCCTGTTTTATTTATTGACCCCGAAATTTGAATTCGGTCCTTCGAGACTGGTTAAAGCAATTGTTTTAAATAAATACCTTATCACATAGCTACGCAACGCCAGAGAAAGCTAAAATACTTGAGTACTGCCCCAACCACAAGCAACGTACAACTGTTTGCATGCGCTTCAACTTGAGATAATTTTACTTTTAGGCATTTTACTTGAAAGATGTTTAAAAAAAAGCAAAATTTGCAGGTATTTGGCTCTTTTAATTCTTTATTAAATATATTATATTCAGGAAAACTTTAATGAGTACCTCAATCAGCAATCAATGAAGCAGAGATCTCCAGATAAAGCTTAAGGAGGTCCGAAACGGTCGATCATTTTGATCAAAAGCTTTCGTCAATAGATTGACGTGTGCTTCAATAATCCTTCAATCTTGACCAAAGCTAATTTCAAGTTTAATTTTAACTCACTGACAGATTTTTAGTTTCAGTTCAGAGTCGGGTAGTGAAGTGTCTACCGTGTGTGAAATGCAGTCTAACACTGATTTGGCTTTTCTTGCATGTGCTCTGGTTGCGCTCAAGCGAAAACAAAGAGAAATAGGAAACGTTGTTGGTTTACAACTTCTTTTTCTGCTCAATCACCTTGTACTCGCGGTTGAAATTTGTTGAAACTGTATAATCTGGTTTCAATGTCTTTACCGCCCGCAATATCCTTCAAATGCCACACTTGTATTATTTCGGTTATAATAGTCTCTACTTTTAACTTTCCATAACTTTGGGTGATCCCGGTATAACTCTATTAATAAACAGATAAACTCGCGTTCCGATGCCTGATGCAAGCTTGTTTTACCTTAAATTAGCCTTTCAATTTTAATCATTTCTAATTTTGTTTGAATCAAGCAAAATTTAAGGCTCGAGGTTTACCTCGAAATTTAAATCGAGGTTTAGATACGAGGTAAAAGAATAGCGCCATCTGTACCTGGCACCGTGAATATACGAATAAAAAAATAAAATAAAAAAGACTAATCTACAAGCAAAATCGAGTTTAGTTATGAATTCTCAAATCAAACTTGAATGAAGCCAAATCAACAACTTTACCACCTGCAAAACTGCCACTGCCCACAATCCTCTACTTTTAGAGTTTGTATTATGTTCCGTCACTTTGTATGTTTAAAATTTAGTAGCATAATATTTGTAGGCATGAATATATAATAAGTCGGAGGTGATAGCCTTGAGATTGTCTGTGCAGGATTTCGACTCTTGTTGATGGAAGAGCATCGCCAAGTGTCGAAAATCATGTTGTGACCAAGATGGGCCGAGGTTTGCACAAAGCCTCCATTTAACTGGATGTCCCAGGGACTTCTTCTTGTCCGGTTCTAAGCCGACTTAAGTTGGTCGTGTAGACTTGATTAGGTATGTTAGTCCCCGTCCTGCACTGATTCTGGGACCATTGCTTTTCCTGAAGCCATAATAATTTCAATGATTTAAAGAGTATGAAAACTGCAATTTGGAATGTTACGACGTTAAATACGACTATTGTTTCGACATTTGACTGAGGAATTCAGAGGCTTTGATCTGGACGTATTAGGAGTTTCAGAAACTCATATCCCAGCCAGGGGTATAAAACATGAAATTAGGTGAAATAGAATTTACTTACTCAGGAAGGACAGATGGGGTGCATAGGTAGGGAGTATAACTCATGATGAACAAGAAAGCTGCCAAGTCTTGTTTAGGTTGGGAAGATATTAAAAATAAAATGCTAGTAGCTCATTTTAGACTTCAAAGTGCAGGGTGTCAGTCATAGTAGGATATGCTCCTGTTAAACAGACTGATGGAGATGGTAGAGACTCAGCCAAATTTTTCTTACAGCTACAGGAATGACCAGACAGGGGTCTAGGTAGAAATATGATATTTTTTAGGGGGATTTTAATGCCCAGGCCGGTAGAAATAAGGATAGATGGTATCCTAGTCTAGGTGCATTTGGTGAATGAAAAGAAAACAACAATGGTTACAGACTACTGCAATTTTATAGGTATAACTATCTAGTTGTAATCAATACAGTATTTGATCATAAAAATGGACCATAAGTTAATAATATTATTCCATAAGTTAAGTTAATGGCCATAAGTTAAGTTAATAATAAAATTCACATCATGGTAAGAAACAAACCTTATTGATTATGTTATTGTGAACTGAAGACTGACAGGATCGATACAAGATACTAGGATATATCGGAGTGCTGTTATTGATGTTAGTGTCTAGGGTTAATTTAAAGCTGAAATTTAGGAAGGATAACTACCTTCCAGGAAGCTATGACGTTGGTAGACACCAGGATGAGAATTTGATATATGCTTTTGGAACAGTTGAATACTAAACTGGGAGTTTAAAATTAGATAACGAAGCAGATGGAAGGAATAAATTTAGGAAAGCAGTCACTGATGGTGTCTTAGGAAAGAAATTAGAAAAGCGGTAGGAATATGAGTGAAAATGTTCTACGTTTAATAGAGAGGAGGGGCCTGTGCAAGATTTATTTGAGTGATAGATCATATGAAAAAAAAGTTTGTTAAGAAAATGATGAAAGCATTAAAATGTAAAAAGCAGCTGAAAAGTGGGGCCCATGGATAAAATTGCAGAAGATCTGGAAGATGGAGCCAGACGGCATATTAGTAAAATATTGAACTGGCATTTTAAGATTTAATTTAAAAAACTTTTTCCACAAAATAAGTTTTTCAAAGAAAAGTTAAGAACTCCATTAAATAAAAAATGAGCAAAAATAAAATCAAATAATCTACCAAGCATGAAACTACCACAAATCAGCATCGATAAATAAATGAAACCCAAAACGAACAGAAATTACAATAAATAACCGAGTCAAACTCAAAACGAGCAGAAATTAACATAAGTTGGGCGCCAAACCCCTATGCCTTCCGAAGGCCAAAACAAAATTTGCACTTTACTGAAAAAATACAAATGAATGTGAATTGTCAGTTTAATATACATATACTGATATTTAGTAATAAAAATGTTAAAATTATTTGATTTATTAAAGTTATAAAGGCAAAAACATAGTTGGGGGGGGGGGCTAGTTGCCCTCCAATCACTTTCGACTATTAAAAAGGGTATTATCCCTTCGAATTTCCAATCGAATGAGCCTGTTTTGAAGTTTCTACGACAACACCTTCTATAAAAACCTTATATGCCCCCAGGGCATAACACAAAACCCTTGCCCTGAGGGTTGTGGGGGAGTGTCCTCTTCAAAAACATATTTTCTATCTGGAAATCAACTACGCTGAACAAAACGGCTATCTCAAAATTTTGATTGGATGTGTCTGGGGGAATGATGGTCGTGGGGGGTGGCTAGTTGCCCTCCAATCACTTTCGAATATTAAAAAGGGCACTAGAACTCTCAATTTCCAATCAAATGAGCCCCTTTTGAAGTTTCTACGACGACCCCTTCCATATGAAGTGCCCAGCTCTAAAGGAAAAAAATAATAAATAGTACATTGTGTCAACATCGTTCTTATATGCCCTCAGGGCATAACTTAAAATCCTTGCCCCAAGAGTTGTGGGGAAGTGTCCTCCTCAAAAACATATTTTATATCTGTAAATCAACTACGCTGAACAAAATGGTTATCTCAAAATTTTGATTGGATGTGTTTGGGGGAAGGATGGGCGTGGGGGGGGGGCTAGTTGCCCTCCAATCACTTTCGACTATTAAAAAGGGCACTAGCCCTTTGAATTTCCAATCGAATGAGCCTCTTTAGAAGTTTCTACGACAACGCCTTCTATAAAAACCTTATATGCCCCCAAATGGCTATCTCAAAATTTTGATTGGATGTGTTTGGGGGAATGATGGGCGTGGGGGGGCACTTGCCCTCCAATCACTTTCGACTATTAAAAAGGATACTAGTCCTTCAAATTTTCAATCCAATGAGCCTGTTTTGAAGTTTCTACGACAACGCCTTCTATAAAAACCTTATATGCCCCCAGGGCATAACTTAAAACCCTTGCCCTGAGGGTTGTGGGGAGTTTCCTCCTCAAAAACATACTTTCTCTCTGGAAATCAACTACACTGAACAAAATGGCTATCTCAGAATTTTGATTGGATGTGTTTGGGGGAATGATGGACGTGGGAGGGGGCTAGTTGCCGTCCAATCACTTTCGACTATTAAAAGGGCACTAGAACTCTCAATTTCCAATCGAATGAGCCCCTTTTGAAGTTTCTACGACGAGCCCTTCCATATGAAGTGCCCTGCTCTAAAGGAAAAAAATAATACATAGTACATTGTGCCAACATCGTTCTTATATGCCCTCAGGGCATAACTTAAAACCCTTGCCCTGAGGGTTTGGGAGTATCCTCCTCAAAAGCACATTTTCTATCTGGAGATCAATTACGCTGAACAAAATGGCTATCTCAAAATTTTGATTGGATGTGTTTGGGGAAATGATGGGCGTGGGGGGGGGCTAGTTGCCCTCCAATCACTTTCGACTATTAAAAGGGGCACTAGCCACTCCAATTTCCAATCGAATGAGCCCTTTTCAAAGTTTCTACGACAACTCCTTCGATACGAAGTACCCGACTGAAGAAGAAGAAGAAAAAAACACATTGTGCCCACATCGTTCTTTACTTAGGCAGCGCTAGCGCGCTGCCTATGATTGAGAGGGAATAATCAATCTCGACTTGTCCCAGTTAAATATAGGAACGGGGTGAGAAAGAAAAAAAGTTAAAGAGAGACGGGCAGAACATTTTGAGAATGTTCTAAACCGTGATAGAGTTACAGGAAAGGATATCGAAGAAAATAGTGAAAAAGTTTGCGACACTTTGGATTTGAAGAAAGATTTATTTTGTAAGGAAGAATTAGTGACAGTATTAGAAGGATTAAACAATAATAAGGCTAATGTGCTGATAGTGTGGTAATGAGTATTTTAAGTATGGTCGTTGTTAGGTTAGCGAAAAGTTCCGGAAGATTATAAATATGATTTTTGAGAAAAGGGAAGAACTTAGTGATATTAGGAAAACTCTAATTAAACTCCTCTACAAGAAAGGTGATGAGAGCGAGTGTGGCAGTTATAGAGCCATTAGCTTGGTTTCTGTAGGAAGTAAATTACTTAGAATGATGATACTTTTTAGACTTGGAGATGCTGCAGAAATGAGTTTAAGAGAAGAGCAGTGCTGTTTTAGGAAGGGTAGAGGATACGTCGACCAAATTCTCACTCGTAGATTAATAATTGAGAAATGCCTGAGTCATCAAACGCCTTTGGTCCTCAGTTTTGTAGATTATGAGCAAGCGTTTGATTCAGCTGATAGAAACGCTTTAGCGAAAGACCCGTTCTTGTATGGTATACCAGATTAATACATTAAAGTGATTAGTGCTGTGTACGAGAATAACATTAATGCGGTAAAGGTAGGAACTGAGGTTACAAGCTGGCTTTGTATTAAATTAAATAAAAAAAAGTTTTTTCAACTGAAAGTAAGAAGCAACATTAAAACTTAAAACGAACAGAAATTATATGGGGGGGGGGGCTTCTTCCTCAACATCTCGCTCTTCGCACCAACGTTTTTTTAGTATTATTAAAACAACTTCTTTTTGTTCTAATTAAACGACCCTTGTTTTTCAGGAGACGTTCTTAAAGAATTGGAATAAAATTCAAACTTCGGTGTAAAGAGCGAGGTGTTGAGGAGAGGGCAACTTCCCTCCCCCACCCCATATACGTTAAAATTTCTGTTCGCATTAAGTTTTAATGTTGCTCCTTATTTTCAGTTGAAAAAACTTATTTTTTATTCAATTTCTGATCGTTTTTGAAATAATGCCAGGAATAATGGCTTTCCTAACCGGTGTAAGGAATACTGGTGAAACTCAATACGGTGAAAGTTTACCAAGGACAATTACCCTTAACATCTCCGCGCGTAAAATGGAATCGGCGAAGAGACAGCGAGACATATAAGAAGAATTTCGTATAGGAATTCTGGCGTACGTAGAATCGCATATAGGAATTCCCCAGTTTAAAATTCCCCCGGAAAGTTCATCCCCTGGAAACTTCCCTCCCCAAGGGAAATTTTCCCCGTGTAAAATCCCCCAGCGTAAAATCCCCCTCCCACCTGATAATATGCATACTTTCCAATGACAAACACTACACGTAAGAAATGTACAAATTTTATAACTGCCTTTCCCCAGGGGCTCTGTGGAGTCATGTTATCTCGAAAGGCATAGCTATTGGGTCTTTCAACTATGCTGAACAGAATGGCTATCTCAATAGTTTGATCAGACAATTTTACGGAAAAGGGGCTTGGGAGGAGGCCTAGTTGTCCTCCAATCTTTTTGGTTACTTAACAGGGCACAAGAACTTTTAATTTCCGTTCGAATGAGCCTTCTCCCATTATTCTAGGACCAATGGGTCGACACGATCACCCCTGGAAAAAAAAATAAACACATCCATGATCTTTCTTCAGGCAAAAAAAAAAAAAAAAAAAAAAAAAAAAAAAAAAAAAAAAAAAAAAAATCCACAATTTGCAGATAGGAGCTTTAAACCCCGACAGTATAGTTCTCGCCAAATCCGATGGTGTGATTTTTATTAAGATTCTTTGACTTTTAGGGGGTGTTTCTCGCCTTTCTCCAAAATCAAGCGAATGTTCTCAGGCTCGCAGCCTTTGGTGGGGAAAAACTAACTTAATGAACCTTATAAATTTGGAATCATCATAATAATTCAATTCTTTTCATATATCTATTGGTATCAAAATTCTGTTTTTAGAGTTTCGGTTACTATTGAGCCGCGTCGTTCCTTAGTTACAGTTCGTTGCCACGAACTGTTTGATCAGGATTAAGGGTTGTGTTTTATTCCCATTTACATGGATCATTTTGATGGACTTTGTCAAATGAATACAGCAAAGGCAATGGGAGAATATGCAATCAAATGGGGAATTAAAAACACACTAGATTTAGATTATGCTGATGATTTAAGCATCCTAGATGAAAATGTTGTCAAACTGAACGAAGTTCTAAAGGTTTTGCGTGGTAAAGGTGCAGGAATATATTTAGTTTGAAAATTAATGTCAAGAAGACTAAGTTGCTAAGACTAGGAATAAGTGAAGGTGAAGAGGTGACGTTGGGTAACGAGAAGATCGATCAAGTTGACATCTTCACTTACCTAGGTAGTATTATTTGCAAAGACGGTGGGTGCATTGGAGATGTTAAAATTACAATAGCCAAGACCCAGGGTGTTTTTTCACAGTTGAAAAAGTTTGGAAGAATAGGAAGATTTGTCTGCGAACTGAGATTAAAATATTGGGAGCTACACTGATGAAAGTTGTCAAGTATGGTTCTGAAGCGTGGGCGCTTCGAAAAACGGAATAGGAGTTGCCAAATGCTTTCCAGAGAAATTGCCTACAAATTATTTTGGGTACCCGACTGGCTGACCATGTCTCGAATAATTAATTAAAAAAACTTTCCGAAAAATAAGTTTTTCAAAGAAAAGTAAAGCCCGTTTTAAACTTAAGCTCAGCAGATGCAAATACCTTTTAAAATTCAAACTCAAAACGACCCGAAATTACAATTAAAGAACAAATGAAACCCAAAAGGAACAGAATTTAAATAAGCAATCATAGCAAAAACATACAATAAGTAA